>JAODAL010005674.1:0-140919 GCA_025379985.1 Phyllomedusa bahiana | reverse complement strand
ACTATATAAACGTTTACAGACAGTTTTCAATCCGAAACAGTCTTTAATTCAACGAAATACTATATTAAAACAGTCAACTAAAATATCTTAAGCTCCCTCCGACTGGGTTACGGGCAATTTTCCCCCATTTATCAGGTATATATTATACTTAAAGGGGTTGTCTCACTACAATGACTGCTTCTTATGTTAAAGATCTTGCAAAAACAAGTCACTTTGCAATATGTGTCCATTAACAGTGCCCTACCTGTTCCTAGATATCCCCTCTTGCATGGGCTGCATCAGCTCCTCTGGTCGCTATAGCTACAAAACCTGTTCAATCTCCCATGATAGGCTGTCAGCGCTGGTTGCGATAGCTACAGACCAGGCTCCTACCGAGAACCGGCTGAAAAACCGTGCCATGGGGACATTGCCTTAAAGAAACAGACCTATATTTGACTAGAGTGGCACACTGTGGGGAAAGGCATGGTGATGTCAGCCTGCTGGGTCACATGGTATGCAGTTCAAACAAATCATGCATGTCCCTTTTTTGAACACATTGTAAACTGAAGCAGGACAAAACCTCTTTAAAGGGGATTTGCCAGGACGCAAGTTTCTTACCTTTCTTATCAGCACAGGGAGAATGTCAACAAATCATTAAGTCATTAAAGCTGCAGGGCTGAGAGGGAGAGGGTGAGTAAGGATTGAGGAATCCAAGGGAGCGTCTCAAAATTTAAGTGAAATAATAAACAGTACAACAGTGGATTCTCAATACAGCTAGACACAGCCCACAGAACTGCACTACCCGGGTGCCTTAAAAACCTCAATTCATTTTGCCTGTCATCAGATAAGAAGTGTTTCCCGCAAGCGGGGGCCTGTCAGCTCCTGGGTCTTTGTCTAGTGGAAGCTTTCAGGTAACTAAGGGGGATTTAAGAAATGTCGTAGCTCTCAGAGTCTTCACCTTTTGTAATCACATAATATTAAAAAAGTATTAAATACCCATTTTGGGAGGTTCCCACGTCAACATTACATGGTGGCAAAACCCCTTTAAGTACCGTTAAACATAGAAATTACCTTACGATAGCTGGAAATGGCAAAAATAATTATGAAATTGGTGGCATTTCTCATTAGGCAGCAGAGATAAAGCTTGATCAACAAGCACTGTAGAAACCGGTGGCAACTTTGTCATATTTTATCTGCTTTATGAAGCGTCGACTTTGAATCTAGGTCAGATTTTACTGATATAAAATGATAATGTTCTCATAGGAACTGAGATTAGCATAGAGATTTGTTCTGTGCATTCACTTAAATCTGGGAAATCTGGAATAAAGCATCCATTATACAGTAGTCGTCTTCTTCTTCTTTATTATATACATTTTATTACTCCCACACCTGCTGTATAGTGTTTGCTTTTGTTTTCTCCTCACAAAATAACTGTGTCCCCCCCTCCTCCCCTATTTCTTAGAAACCTTGTGAATCCGAACAATAACAATACCAAAACAATATAACTAGAAATTGCAATATTCATTTTAGAAATATTACATTGACCTTTTCCATCAGGATGAGAATACCTTATCTTTTGAGGTCCATGGTTTTGCTTTGTCAAAGGTCAGGAGTCAGCTTCTCAAAATCATTGTGCTTATAGCCATTTAAAACAGCTGTCTGCGGCAATCATTTTGCCAATTTCTAGGCAGGTGATATGTTCAGTACTGAAATCAAAAGGTCTTCAGAGAGATGAAAGAAAAAGCTTTACTCTTCCTAGAAAATAGCCAAAGAGAAATAGAGAGAAAAAAAGCTGCAAAGAGAATAAAAAGATAAATAACTCATATGCACATATTACATTATAATGAAGGAAAAAACATATTTGATCACATCATATGGTATCTATGCAATAAGTATAATTAATGCTAATGATGCGCAGCCCAGTCATTTAGTTGAAATTTCATTTAGTCTTTCGTATTTCTGGTGCCCCAACATTGGAATGCAATAGATTTGCTGTCAGATTATGTATGATTTTGATAGATTTAGGCTTCACCTTCAGTCAAGACAAAGTGTAGGCAGCAATTGCCATGGAAATAATTAAAATAACTCATCTTTAATCAGATTTTCCCAAAGATTGTGTTGTCTGGTGAGGGTTCATGATACTGTTTTATGTATGATAGTCTTTAAAGGGAATATGTCATAAAAAATGAGTCATTGTCCCATTTTTATGTTAAACACATTTTTTAGGAATTTTTGGTTGTTTTTTTTTTTATTTTTTTTTCATACATAAAAAATTTTTTTAAATTTTTTAATCTTGCTTTTTTCACTTTGGCCACTGGGCCTTTTTGGCATGCTTTTAACAGGCAGAGATGCTTTACGAAAAATCCAAAGGACCAAAGACTGACCCGCCCTTTTGACTTTTGGGATTTTTTTTCTGCTGGTGAAATGGGAAAAAGTCCTGGAGGGGGGGTAAAGGGTGAATGGGCTATCTCCTCTTGTGAGGTGGATCCTGTTTACATTAAAACGGGTTTTTCCCCTTTCATTTGACCCCTTTTGGATAATGAGCAGACAACTGAAATTTTTTTTCTTAAACAGAACGGAAATGTCAGACTATTATAGGTTTAGTGGCCAAAGTGAAAACTGCGGGCTTAAAAAATTATTACAAAATACCAAAATTTGGAAATTAAAAAAAAAATTTAAAAACCCAAAAAGGGAAAATAAAAAAAAACCCAAAAACCCCCTTTTAAAAATTGAAAGTTTTTTTAAGGAAACCCCAAAAGGGCCCCAGACTCCCGGGGGGGTAGGGGGGCCCCCCTCCAGAGGCCAAAAAATTTTGCCCTCGGGACATAAAATAATTTTTAAAAAAAACCCCCACCCCCATAAAAACCCCAAAAACCCCCCAATAAATGATCAGGAAATAACAACCCCCCCCCCCAAAAATAAAAAACCCAATACCCCCTTACCATTAAAACCCCCTAACCCCAACCCCCCCGCCAAATTCCCACCAAAAACCCCACCCCCCCTATCCGACATAAACCCCAGACCATGATAGTTGCCCCTGTAGCCATGTATACTCCACCCCCCGTATCCCACAGTACCCCAGAGCATATAGTTGCCCCTTAGCCAATGGTTTTTCCCTGTAGCCATTAAAACCCCCCCATAACCAATATAGCCCCCAGCCCTGATAGTTCCCTGTAGCCATGATAGTTGCCCCTGTGTCGTTTCCCCCCGTAACCATTGGCCCCTGTAGCCCTCAGTTGCCCCCCGTACTCTGCCAGTTTTTCCCCCTAGCCGTTGCCCCCTTTACCATTTTTTCCCCTTTACCATTTTTTCCCCCCCTGTAGCCATTTTTTCCCCCCCCAGCCAGTTGTCCCCGAGCCATTGCTCCCGAGCCCTGCAGTTGTCCCCGTAGCCATTTTGCCTCCTTCCCCGCTAGCCCCCCTGTAGCTCTCCCCTTCCCCCTGTACCAGTTGCCCCCTTTACCTTTTTTTTGCCCCCGTACCAGTTTTGCCCCCTGAGCCAGTTGCCCCTGTAGCCAGTTCCCCCCCTGTACCTTTCCCCCGGGGGTTTTCCCCTGTAGCCTTTTTGTCCCCTTACCCCTACTGTTGCCCCCGTAGCCAGTTCCCCCCTGTACCCTGCTAGTTGCCCCGTTCCCCATTTTTTGCCCCCCTGTACCAGTTTTTCCCCTTACCCTGCTATTGCCCCCTGAAACCATTTTTGTCCCCTTACCCTACTATTGCCCCTGTAGCCTTTTTTTTCCCCCCTGTAGCCCGTTAGTTGCCCCTGTACCTTTTTCCCCCCCTTGCCATAACCCCCTGTACCATTGCCCCCGTACCCCTTTATTCCCCCCCCCGTAGCCAGTTCCCCCCTTATTTAAGGAAAAAAACATAAAAATATCCCCTTTTTCCAGATCCCTGCAGTGGTCCAGGTCCCGGGAGCCGGCATTCGGAACGGCGGACGTCTCACACCGCTTACATCAGCCCCGGGGGTCCCCGGGAGGGAGCCGGACTCGGTGTCACAGGGGGCGGGGAAAAGCCGGCGCCCCCTGCGACCTGGATGTTCAGCACTCTGAGAGCGCTATGCATATGGGGGAGGGGCGGGGGGAGGGATCCCCCTGCCCCCCCGTCCCGGGCAGCTCTCAAATGTGTGCAACTGCTGGTTTACTAATTTACTATTTTGCCATGGGCAAACTTAAACCTATCAGTTTCTATCTATTAAACACAAAACGAACTTATTATTCTAACTCTTAACCTCTAACCCACGGGTTTAAAAAACCGATCTCTAACCTCTCATTTAACTTTTGCTTCTGAAGAGGGAAAACCCCCTTTCTTATCAGTCAGGGGGAACCCCCCCAAAAACAGGAACCCTTTTACTAAAGCAAATAAGCTTCATAAGGGTCCCCGCCAACACTTGGCATCGTCCCAATTCATAAACACAGAAAAATAAGGCCCCCTTTTGACACCCCTGCAGCAGGGACCTTGTAGAAGAGGTGAGAGCACAATTTAAAAAAGCATATCTGACCTTTAGGTCTAACAGATAGAGGGAACTATAGAGTTTAATTTTTCCTAAGGGAAAATAGTAAATATAGGTCAAAAGTCACCTTTTTTTCCTTTTTGGAAATTTCCCAATTTTTGGGGGGATTTTCAACTGCTGGCTTTGACTCTGCACGGCTGTTTTACAACGTCCAGGGCTAACCGCGAGGCGGGCGGCGACCCCCTCGCGTGACCGGAGCCCCGGGCGATCTCCCACCTCGCCCGCCCCTAGGAACGGCCCTGCTTTTAACATCTGGCTCACACTGGCCAACAGTGAAATAGGGATGGGCCCCTGGGCATGATGGTCCACTGAACATAGCAGGTCTGAGACTGCTTTTTAAAGAGAGAGGCTGAGAAAGAGATGCAGAAAGCCAGAGGCATATTCAGTCCTGTGCAGTAGCTGTAGAATGGGCACCAAAAATCCCCTCCACTGGTGGGCTCTGAGAATCAACTTTACTGGTGGGTGTCAAAAAACTATTTTACTGCCTGGCCTCAGTCCGACAGTGTTTAACATAGTTCCAGTGTGGTCAAATGTCTCCCTGAAAACAAGTTCTAGGGAAGAGATATTTCAAGGCTCTTCAATGGGTCAGATGTGACCGAAAGGAATGCTACTTCCAATAGGTGGCACCAAAGATCTAGCTGTTCTCCATAGAGCTTTTTTGGATATTGTATTTTCCCAGAGAGCATTTTATGTTTTTTTTATTCTATATGTGACTTTATTTTCCCAGGAAGCATTTTATATTTTTTTATTCTATATGTGACTTTATGGTCACAAATCACATATAGAATAAAAAAAACATAAGATGCTTCCTGGGAAAATGCAATATGCAAAAAAGCTCTATGGAGAACAGCTAGGTCTTTGGTGCCACCTATTGGAAGTAGCATTCCTTTCGGACACATCTGACCCATTAAAGAGCCTTGAAATATGTCTTCCCTAGAACTTGTTTTCATACTTTTTCACATGTAAGATACATTTCAGGATAAACTGTCACGTGTGTACGATCAGGCTTTTATGTAACTTGCTTATGTCTTTATGTAAAAGGCCTAGTGTGCTATATCTATAGCTATATGTAATATATGTGATTTAAATTCCAACCCTTTGGGAGGGAGCGTATATCAAATATTAATGGGCAGGGCCTAAGGTAAAAAATAAATAAATTGCACAACACTTTGCTTTTTATCCTCCTCTTTCAAGCAGGAGCCATATTGCAGTGCCACATGCAATGCACAACATACTCCAAAGGTGCCCCTCTCATTGGACACCAGTAATTTATGTTAGGATCCATTAGGTTCCTGCTGTGATAGCAGTCATTTTTATGGGAAGAATAGCACCACATTATTTTTTCTGGAAAATCTGAGGCTCTAACAACAGTGTGAACATGGTCTTATTTTAACATTTATAATTGACTGCTTTTTGCGGGTTCTCAGCTACAATTTCTTGTCTCTAGGAGGTAATTGTTTTAAAAGAGATTAAAAAAACCTTGATTAAAAGAATATGTAATTTTTTAATGATACGATCAAGTAGAATAAACTGTAGCAGAAAAGAAAAGTTAAAGGTTGTTAAAGGTCTCCCATGGTTTTTTAAACTTTTTAATCTTTCTTTTTAATAGTATTTACTGTAACCTTCACCTAGTAAATGCTCAGTGTGCTTAAATTGCAAATTCGTACAGATATTACCAGGAAAAGCTTTTCAAATTGCTATGTTAACTTTGCCAAGTCCTTAGATTCCACTAATTAATACGTTTTAGTTAATGGGAAGCAGTAACTATTTCTTGCCACCCTTTAATTTACAGGGATGAAATAATAAACAGTTGCACGGCACTGAAATATTGAACAATTTCCAAAAGCAACTGATTACCGAACGCACCATGAGAACTGACTATTAGTATTATTCTACTGGGATACACAATCTGACCCGGTGCTGTAGGCTTCAGGCTATTCCCGTCAGTCACGGCAAGCTTAAAGCTTTTTTTCTCTACATTTGCCGTTATCCAGTGATGTGCCAAGTGTAGACACAGACTTTAGATTGTTAGCAGCTTTTTCTGAACTTGGATTGTGTGTGTACAACAAAAAGCGAGAGGAAGAAAGGATGACATCACCGCTTTGGCGCGCAGTAGTCTGGTTCCGTGATACAGGCAGACGCCCCAAATAGACAAGAAGAAAGAATACCCCCAATCAAAAGGACCTTCTTTTAGCTCATAGCGTTTCGCTTTTTGTAAAAGCGAACTTTTCCCCCTGAGTTTCGGCATCTATTAAAAAATGTGCAGAAATTGCATGACATAATTGCAGGGTGCATCTCATGTAGCAGAGCTTTGTAAAAAAAAAAAAAAAAACACTCTAGAATGCAGAAAGAAACCTACAAGCCAAGTCAAGTGATCAATGCTTGAAAGAGCTGAGAACTAATTGTACGTATTTCCCCAGATTTCAGTTTTGCCGGGAAACTATAAGACCAATTTCCCTAATGTTTTTAAAAGGCAATAATTTTGTTTATTTCTGCACAAATAAAAAAAAAAAAATATAAAATTATATTTAATGTGTGTAGCATATATGGTGTGGTTGTGTGTTAAATATAAAGGGGGTGTAATAAAATGTTGTTTGTTGTATATATAATATGTTTGGGGTTTTATATATAATATGGTGTGTTTTTAAAATAATGTGTGGTGTGTGTATAAATATATGTTGGGGTTGTGTGTGTTATATAATAATATATAAAAAGGTTTGTGTGTATATAATAAATATGTGTGGTGTTTTATAATATAAAAATATATGTTTGGTGTGTGTGTGTGTGTATAAAAAATATATGTGTTGTGTGTATATATATGTGTGGTTGTGTATAAATTATATATTGCGGGTATATATAATGGTTTGTAAATACAATAGAAAAAAGTTTGGGCACCCCCCTTTTAAACTTTTTAATTTTTAGTTCTAAATATTTGGGTGATTGCAACAGCCATTACAATTTGAATATATCTAATAACTGATGGACACAGTAATATTTCCGATTGAAATGAGGTTAATTGTAACTAACACAAAATGTGCAATAATAGTTTATTAGATTATATCAAATTGAAATGGCTGATTGCAAATACCCAAAAATTTAGAACTAAAAATAATTTAGAATAAAAAGGGTGCCCGAAACTTTTTTCATGAAGAACTGTAAAATATAAATGTGTGTGTGTATATACTATATATATATATAGTGAGTGTGTGTGTGTGTGTAATATAAAAATATATACTTCAATATGTGTTAATCAACGAATATATGTTTGTGCATACATATATATATGTTTATATATAGTGATATATTTGTTATATATATTGAATAATATTAAATATAATAACTTGTGTATGTTCGTATATATATATGTAAATTTATAAGCACAAATATAAATCTATAATATATATATATATATAAAATACACATAAAACTGGAGTGTGTGTGTAAATATAATATATAATATATTACACAAATACGTGTGTGGGTATAAATAAATATAATATATATATATATACAACAAATACATGTGTGTGTATAATGATAACTATATATATATATATATATATATATAAATGTGTGTGTGTATATTATAATAATATAATATACTATGTGAGGTGTTAATATATATAAATATGTGTTTGCATCTAATATAAATATTGTGTGTGTGTATAAATATATGTGTGAATCATATATTTGTGTGTGTGTATAAATAATGTTGTTGAGAAATATATCAGATTTGTGAATATATAAACTAATATATATATAGATATATGCGTGTGAATATATGTTGTGTGTGTAATATATATCATATATTGTGCGTGTGTATATAAATTGTTGTGTGTATATAATATATAATAGTATTATATTATATATATATATATATATATAGGTGTGTGTATATATAATTTATATATATATATATATATATGATTTGAGTGTGTATATGTGGTGTGTGTGTAATATAATGTAGTGAGAATATAAATATAATATAATAAATGTTGTTGTGTATATATATATGTCTATTTGTATGTGTATATACGTATATATGTGTGTGTATACATATATATGTGTATATATATGTATATATGTGTATATATATGTATGTATATAAATATATATGTGTGTATGTAACGCCGCAGTCAGCATCACAGTACACAAGTGTTTGGCATGTTTTGATTAACAGATGTAACCCTCCCCCCCCAACTTTATAATATTACACTATATAACACTGTTTATTATCTTGGTAATGTTATTTAAAATTATAATATGCCTCTTATACTCTTTTAACACGTAAGTGTTTATTTCACGTTTATTAACTTTTTTACTATGCTGATTGTAGATTATTTTTCACTAAGATTTAAATTGAGATTTTGTGGGCTGCAAAAATTTTGGGGTGTTTTGCACTATTTACACTTGAAAAAAGGCTTTTGGAGAGGGCGAAACTCGGGGTTTGTGACATGTGGCAATAAACGTTTGTTTTTTGTTTGTACCTAAGGTCTGCGAAGATTTTTCAATTTTTTATATTGTTGGAAAATATTGCCAAATTTCTTTTTCCTGGACCCGCTATTTTTATTTTTTGGTGTGTGCTTTCTCTATATTTTATGTGGATGTATAATAGTAAATATAATGCAATATATATACAAAAAATATTATATATATAAAATTTAACACACACACACACCAATATATTATTATATATATATAATATATATATGTGGTGTATATACACTTTGTTTTATTTTTTATTGGAGAAAAAACAAAATTATTGCCAAAACAAAACCCTTAGGGGAAAGGCTCTAATAGCTTCCAACACTGAAATCTGGGGAAATACATACAATTAGTTCTTCGCTCTTTCAAGCTTGTCACGGAATTGGGTTTGTAGGTTTCTTTCTGCATTCTAGAGTGTTGTTGTTTTTTTCTTATACAAAGATCTACTACATGAGATGCACCATAGCACATGTGATGTACATGCAGTTTCTGTACAATTATTAATATGATGCCGCAGCTCAGGCAGAAGTTCTGTCTTTCACAAAAGCAGAACGCTATGAGCTAAGAGAACCTTAGGTGACTAACCTCTAGTAAGTGTCAATGTTTTTCAGATGTTAATGTGGACAACCTTATATGAGGAATGGGTCCATATCCCTTATACAGGCAGTCCCCGACTTACATCGTTCCAACTTACATACGTCCCCTAGTTACAGACGGAGACTTATGGGGCGTGGCTGACATTCAACACTGAGTCACGCCCCATGATAACCAAGTGCCAGCATGCCACAGCTGCACATGAGATACAGATCGTTAGGTGAAATCTTCAAAAAAAGGGCACATACAGCAAAACAAATGTAAAAACCCTTCCCTGCACTATCCAAAACGAAAAAAAAAATTATAATTTGCTGGAGTTACATTTAATAACTATACTTGTTCCGACTTACATACAATTTCAATTTAAGAACAAACATACAGTCCCTATTCTGTTCGTAACCCGGGGACTGCCTGTATTCTGATGACATCATTAGTCTGTGTAGGTTTGAGTTCTTACCCATTTACTCTACTCTGTAAGGTGTTCGGAGCTACATTTACACAAATCTTCAAAGCCTTCGAAATGAGCAATGTGTTTTCTGATTACGTGAACAAACCCAGTGTGTTATTGCACAGAGATTGGATTATAAGAAATGACCTGTGTTGTCACATTCAAGTGTTTGATGCCAAGTTGATGGTTCTTGATAGTGTCTACACCATGCTGCAGCTACAGCAGCTGGAAAGCCACTTCATTTCTCCCCTAGTCTATATTTTACCTCTGCAGCGTACAGATATGACCGTAATAAAGGACTCATTATTCTCTTCATTGGTACCCGCATGCATTACACATTGCTGTGATTTTCTTCTTCAGAATGTATTGATCAAGTCTAGTTTATAATAACATTGG
Organism: Phyllomedusa bahiana; assembly: GCA_025379985.1. NCBI lineage: Eukaryota > Metazoa > Chordata > Amphibia > Anura > Hylidae > Phyllomedusa > Phyllomedusa bahiana. The sequence goes on along the minus strand of JAODAL010005674.1, from coordinate 130,505 downwards.
CCTATACTTCAGATAGCTGGGATGTTGTAATCTCAGTGACAGGCAGTGTAATACTATAAATTATAGTGTTTTACCCCTGCATCTCTTCAATGGAACCTAAGGATAATAGTAGGGTTTTATACAGAGATATCCAGTGTTTGCAGAGGTTTCTTGGAAAGGATGGTACAATGTAAGTACGTAGTGAAATACATCCTACAGCCGTCTAAAATACATTTCCCGGTATTCTGTGTGTGCTAAATTATCTGTAGAGTGTTCAGAGGGCTGTTTTACTAATACTAGTGCATCTCAAAAAGTTTTAATATCAATGAAAAGATAATTGATAATAATAATTTAAAGGAGTTTTGCCACGATCTCATTTCATACCTCCTGCATGCGGCTCTTCAGCTCTGTGTGCTCAGAAGGGGGCGTGTGATGATTTGTTTTGAATTACATATCAATGTGACCCAGCAGGATGACATCACCAGGCCTTTCCTCTCTCTAGTCAAAACATTGTGAGTAGCTGAGAGGTAATGTTTTTGCTTCACAGCACAAGGGTCCTAGGTTCAAATCCCTGCAGGAACCAAACCTCTGGGTTTTTTTTTCTCTTTATCAATGCACAGACCTCATTGAGGTTTCTTTTTTATTTATTTGCACTGTTTGACTAATTACTAAGGAGGACAGAGGACGGGAGTAGAATGACAGCACCTGGGATTGAACACTCAGTAGCTGCTTGGGAGGAGAGGTGATGTCTGAGCATGTGCGACCAGGACTGCGAAGCTCTCAGCCCTGGTCGTATCCCCCTGGAGATGATCTGTAAACAATGGATTACTAAAGGAGCAGCTAAACAAAAACGGTGCAGAATTTTTAATAATAATGAATGGTGAAAATGTTTGTTATTTAATTTGCAAGCTTCCCGCGTCAATTTTACTTCGTGGCAAAACCCCTTTAAGTCAAATATAGTAAACCATATATTGTATAGACTCATTACAATGTGAATTACAAGGTTTAATTTAATAGAATACATTTGTGAGCCCTATAACAAATGAAAAGATAGTCCTGGAGAACCCCTCTAATTTTCAGTGATATTCTAATTTTCTGAGATGCACTAGGATTATGTTGTAAGTACACCATGGAAAAAATGCCCCCCCCCCCCCCCATACCATAGCATGTGCTTGCTTAATTTTATTAACGTTAAATTAGCACGGTACTTTTTCATATAGTTTTAATGTTAAACAAAAAAACCGAAAGGGTCGTTTTCTTGGCTTCATGGTGGAGGCCACCATTCCCATCCTAATGGACCTTAGCCTAAGAAACCTGAAATCTGTTTAGCAATAAGTAAATGGTATGTTTTATAAAATAAAAATGGAGGTTAGTTGGACAGGACAAAAACATGTATGAAACTGTTTAGGTCTAAAACGCACTCTTTTGCCCATAGTAACCTATGTGCAAAAAGTGAGTTTTAGACCTAAACAGGTTCATAAATGTGGCCCATAGTAGGGAGCTGATTTCCTTGGCAGCCTAGAGCCTTAAAGGGGTTGTCTCACTACATTGATTAATCTTCCTTCAGTCCTGTTTTCTTGGTTTCATTTTGAATTCAGGGGCGTGTTTACTGGTTTCTATTAGGTTGCAGTAGAAGCCAGGTTTGTTGCTATAGCAACCAGTGCTGGCAGCCTATCATGAGAGATTGAACAGGTCTGTAGCTATAGCGACCTGAGGAGCTGATGCAGCCCATACAAGAGGGGATATCTCAGAATAGTTAGGACACTGCTAATGGACACATATTGCAAAGTGACTTGTTGTTGCAAGATCTTTAACATAAAAAGCAGCAATCCTTGTAGTGAGGCAACCCCTTTAATAAAGGCCTTAAGTCTGCTTCCTTTTAATAGGCTGCCTGAAAGTATTACAGTATCAGTGAAATAATGCAAATTCTTTTAAAGTAGCAAATTATTTTAGGGTATTGACTAAAATCTGTCTTTAAAACCTTGAACCTACCAAAAACAGGGAAAATCTAGGGTTATTTTAGTCACTGAGATCAAAACTCTGTAAGACTAAAAAGTGACCAGAAAAATGCCAGAATAGCTTTTTTGTTGTTGTTGTTTACCTTCTCACAAATGCAATAAAAAGTCATCGAAAAACTGAATGTGCCCAAAAATGGTCCAATAAAAAAAAATGTAAACTAGCCTGACAACAATTAAGCCCTCATACAGCTTTACCAACGGAAGAAGAAAAATGTTCTGGGTCCAGAATTGCAAAAAAAAATAAATAAATTAAATAGTGCTTTTATTGTGCCAAAGTAATAGAAGATAAAAACACAGTATATGTTTGGTATTTTAGTAATTGTATCCACCAGGAGGATAAAGATATCAACTTATTTATACCGCATGGTGCATGCCTTAAAAATAGGATGAAAAAACCAGCAAGGCTTGATTGATGTCAGTGAGGACAGGGAATGGAATCACAAACCTGTCCTCAGGGCTGGACATCAATCAAGCCCGGCTGAGCTGGGAAACTGTGATTTTTCGCTCGTCTTCCCACCTCTTTGACTTTATACAGCTTATTAGCATACAGCAACACAAAGGAATAAGATTATTTTTTTAATGATGATGATGCAACTATTTAAGTAAAAGGGGAAACTTTAGAAACTACAGCAACACAACTTACTTTCAGCTACTGGTGCAGGTTTGTTGGGTAAATTCCTTCTTTTAGGATCCTTTCACCCAGACTTTTCAGTAGTGTTGCCTGTACACTGAGATTATTATAGTTTGCATAGTCATTGACCCATGTGCGTAACTAGAATATATAGGGGCCCCCAACACCTAATGATAGGAATCTGAAATAGTAACATAAGTAGAAATAGCTAAAGGAATAAATAACAATACAATGTATTACAGAATTCACATAGTAGTGCTAGATAGCAAAAAGCATTGCTGACCAGGACCGTGGAGTTCGACTCAATTTGCCTAACACCGACTCCCACTCCGTCACACATGGCACATGTTTAAGTGATAACTTACTGTAGTAAAATGGTAACATCAGGCTTTTTATCACCTTATGATCCAATAATCAAGCTTTTTAGGGAGAACATAAAATCTATTTATTGGATACAACTTTAGAACACTAAAAACTTTAATAAATTGTAAATATACAAAATGCTATAGTAAGTGGGGAAAAACAGTTTTCAACAAAAAAGTACTGAATAACATTTTTGGAGTAAGTCTAAGAATTTTTTCTCAGAAATAGTATTGGCTCCATCAGATCTTTCATAGATGACCTCAAATCTAATCTCGTTATTTCCAGGCTAGAGAACGGCCTCTCTACACTAACTTTGGTTAGTGGCAAAGCAGTGACCACAGGGGCAACATCGCTAACAATGTCAGGGTATAAAGGAATTGCTTCATTCGTGGTCAGTTTTGATGAACCTTTGAACTCTTCTACTTTGAAAGCAAGTGGAAAATGTTGCTGAAATCTTGTCATTCTGTTTGCTGTGGGTGCGGAATCATTTCTCCTGCAGTAACGCTTTGCCTGCTCCATGTCATCCAAATACTTTTCAAAATTAAACTTCTGATCTGATGAGGCTGAAGATATGGCAGCAGTAGCACTGGCAAGACCCAATTCCTCTTGCTGTTGGTACTGCATTGAACTAAATGTACCAATTTATTATTTCTGTTTGAAGTTGGACCATTTTATAACTCCACCAAAATAGTCACAGACTCCATGACTCTGACTCCACAGTCCTGTTTCTGACACAAATTTTTATGTTCTTGCATCTAATTCAGCTACCCCCTCAGCTGTGGAGCTAATAGCTGCTCCTCAACTATAGTTATGTACATGCATTAACCCAGTTTGCTCAAAAAGTATGCAAAGTGTATGTTCCCTCAGAAGCTTTATCACAGTGTACATGTGTAAAAATGATGGTGGACTGCAAACAACAACAAGAAACACAAGAAGTTAACCACAAGTCATACAGCATGAAACAGAAATACAGAGCAGATCAATAAAAAGACTCCAGTAACGGAAGAGTAATATCAAAGCCTGTCCATAGCTAAGTATCCCTAACAAAGCCCGCAACAGCTTGCTATATGACTAACCCTAACTCCTGAACCTCTATTCCTGACATAACCCTAATACATTTCACTTGAATTTGTCCCTAAACTAACAACGTTTCCGAATAAAGGGGCTTTAGAACACAGTGAGACCTGGGCAGTGCCCAACAGAAACTAAGCAGACACCAACCCTATCTTTCTCAAAAACTACAAAGCTACACCAAACAAGACTTAGACAAAAAAAAGAGAAACCTTAGTCTGACACAACCGACTGAAAAAAGACAGAACAATCCAACACAGCAGTACTAGATAGTATCCAAAATTCTGCACTCTGCACAGACTGCCATTTTCAGCTGAGTTCTACAGAGTATGATAATGAATTCAGGTGCACGGCCAGGTCAGCTGACATGCAGAGAGCCTGAGCAGTTGCCATAAAACCACTCCAAACAAACTCAGCCAAAAAGACAGACTAATCTCAGAGATTCCTGCTGGCTTAAAAAGGAGAATTCCTGCCATTTGTAACAAATGAGGATGATTTGCAATATCAAGCATACCCTATAGATAACAATGTAGCCGTTTCTTGAAAAAGGCAGCCATGTTTTTCTCTTCGCACTTTTAGCATTTTGGAACTCCTATTTCCTCGTTCTTTTTGCAATCGTTAAATTTCTTTAAATTCTGAAGAAAAGTTGTTTGGAATTTGGAAATGCGCTGCCTAAACAGTTAAAAATATCTATTTTATAAGATAATCATTCCAATTACAAATTGTATTGTTCTTCGATTCTTTTTATGTTGAATACTGGGTTTTATTGCCAAATACCTGACAGCCGCATTGGAAGTGCGCCACAACTGTCAGACAAAAGCAGCCCCAGCAATTTAAATCTGCAATATTGTGTTGTTTCTCATAAACAATTAATGAATACTATTTACAAAGATTATCTGTGCATAAGAGGATGGATGTAGTTTAATTACCTTTTTAAATAAAAATAACTATTGGAATATCTTTTTAGACATTATCGTGGTTTTGTGTTGCAAAGATATATGCTCATGTGTGTCTTTTTGAGCAACAGTCCATGAAGTTCCATTTAGCTCAGTATATCCTGACCACACAAGACTCTAGTTGAGCAGCACATAATGCATGCACATATGAACCTATATGTTCAAGCATGGACAGAATAAGCTTTGGAGAGGAAAAACATGGCTGCACCACATCTGTCCACACGTTGGGTGTGGTACTGCAGATGAGCTTCATTAACTTGCATGGAGTTCGGGCTACACTGAACACTACCTATGCACTAGTGTTATGCTGTTTTTTTAGGGTATATTCACACAGCTTAACTGCGGGGCGTACTGTACGCCTGGCGTTCGGGAGCTCGCGCTGATCGGTGCGTACTCCCGTGGCGCAGGGGGTGGGGGAGGGGCGGCAACACGCCGGCCACATAGACTGTCATTACTCGCAGCGCGTACAATATGATCGTATTTTACGAGTGGGGAGAGGAGGCGTAGTCCATAGTTCTCTATGAGAACTGTGGATTACCGTAATGATTGGGGTGCATTTCGCTCGTATTAGAGCGCAATGCGCTCTCAATACGTGGCGAAATGCGTCCCAAAATAAGCCGTGTGAACATGCCCTTATAGTAATCTTATATACATAGTTGATAAGGTTGAAAAAAAAGGACACAATACAATTGAGCCCAACTTATGCTGACGGCATCTGGACAGGATTTGATTATGAAGTATAATAAATGTAAGAAATATTACAAACAATAAAATATAATGTATTACACACATTTGCAATGTTGAAAGAAGACATGACCTATAACTGCATTTTTTATCCAGAGGAAGGCAAAAACCCCTAAGGCAATGCCAGTTGCCCCATACTAGAGGAAACATTCCTCCTTGGTTTCAAATATGACAATATCTTCAAAATATTTCCAACTTCATTATGAACTTACCTGGTAGGACCATGATGCTTAGCTGTGGAAGAAGCAAGACACGGAACGCTTGATCTCCACATCCATACGTCTATTAATGGTCTTTATTTGGCTTTTAGATGAATTCTTTCACTGGCACTTTATTATCTTACCTACATGTTGGATATTAGGATATGGAATATATTGTAAGTAGTGTTGCTGGAGTCTGTACCTGTTGAGTTTGAGTTTGACCGAACTTCTGAAAAGTAAACTTTTTTTTTACTTAGAACCTAAGCCTAGCCCTCATCTTGATCGTAACCCTAACCTTATCTCTGAATTATGATTAGGGTTTTTTGTATTTATTTAACTGTGTTGATTAGTTTCTGGACCCATGGCGCCGTTACTCCAACATCTGACATTAATTTTGGTCCAACATCAGGGTTACCTATGGTCCAGAAGTGACTTCGATCATAAGTGACATTGGAGCTACAGCACCTTTGGACTGAAAGTGCCCAGGAACCAAGCCCTTTTTCCAAAGTTAGGGATAGGGTTACATTTATGGTCCATTTTTGGTTGACTATCACCAAAAATTGATATGTGTCAACCGAAATCAAAGCATTCAGAATCGAGGCGCATTTGACTTTGACCTAAATCTTAAGCACACTAATTATTATCACTTGCTTTATTACTTCCTCCCTATTGTTTAATACATAGAGAAATTTTACATAACCCCTTATCTGCCTCTATACATTAAAAATTATTGTTCTTATGAATTTTTACAGCCATTGTGTAATTTTATACATAGAACTAGTTAAACTTTTCCAGTACTGTTGTAAAGATAACCATTTTATTAGTCTACTTTTGACTCGTGATCCAAAGATCTGAACTATAGTGCCTGACACTGAATATGTTTTATTGAGATTTTATGAATTTCTAATGAAATTGTGTAAGTATGGATTCTACCTTAAAGTGAGCTTAGTTATAGATTTTCAAATCCTAAATGTATAAGTGACCATTTAGTACATGTTAATAAGCATTTGATCAAAAAATGTAGTATTCGTATAAGTTGCATTCTCTACTGTTTCGCTTCTCACTGCTTTAAGTGGTAATGAGTGGGCAGATGACGACGTCAACCGCTCTTCCCACTCCTGGTAATTACTTACATTGTGCACAATTCTATATTCAGGGTGGTCAGCTTGGTCTCAGACTACTGCTTCTTACTGGCGGAATATTAGTCCAAGTCTAGGATACCTCTCAAGATCTGTAGTCAAGAGTGCACTACTCACAGAGACAGCATCAAATGACTGAATGTATTCAGCCTTGACACAATTTCCAAATTGACTGTGTGTCTAGACACTAATATACTGATAGGATCTAAAATATCTGTTCATTTGATGTAATTCATAAATGCACAAATGAGCTGTATTTAAAGTGAATATATACTTTGTGTCTTACATTGAAAAGCAATGAATTCCTAAGCGTTGAAAGACTTCTTCCAAGCAGTGACGTGTAGTGTATTCTAAAGATTCATTTCTAACTCTTTGTTATGATGATTTTTTTCAGAGGATCAAATTCCCCGCGGTTTTCCCACTATTGATATGGGCCCCCAATTAAAAGTGGTGGAGCGCACTCGAACAGCCACTATGTTATGTGCAGCCAGTGGAAACCCAGACCCTGAAATAACTTGGTTTAAAGACTACCTACCTGTTGACACCAGCAACAGTAATGGACGCATAAAGCAGCTCCGATCAGGTAAGGTATCACAGGTGCTAACCCCAAAAAGCTTTTTCTCTCTCACTTTATTTTTTTGCTTTAATTATAGGTAAAGACTTTTCTTCCTACTTCCTTTCTCTCGGCTAATTTGGCGTGTTTTCATGTCTGCGGTGTAGTCATTGCCTATTCCAAAGTCTACTTGTGTGCGGGTGTGTGTGTTCCTCAGCTTGTGTTTACTCCTCATTCCCCACTGCTGTGACTGTATTTTCATTTATTTTATCGTTTAATGCGCTACCTGAAAGATCCATTCCTAAATTTTTTAATTTTTTTTTTACTTTCTATTTTAATTTCAACAATCCGTCTTCAACATTGTAGTACAATCAGACATGAGAAGAAGTATAAATAAATTTCCTGTAAATGGACCAGTCAACCAACTATCTTTATTTTACTCATTTATACACCTTAAATATCCAAACCACACAAATCCATTTGAGCAGTTAGGTGGATTAGCAATGCACTAAAAAGACAAGGTCAGACCGCTGATCCCTGACTGGCAACCTACCAAATAAAAGTGCAATTTCGTCCGTAAGATATAAGGAAGCTGGTGCTCGCTCTTGAGATTCTTTTCACATCTTTATTCTTTTCAATTCAGTATCTCAAATGGGGCCCTGTTCAGTTCAACACTAGTTCATCTGAACTAAAAAAAATTTGGATTGGGACGTTCCAAACCAGACTATTTTCTCTAACCCTATTCCTCACCTTAATCGTAACCCTAACCCTGAGTTAGAGTTAGAATTCAGGTTGGTTAAGGGGTTCTAGATGGTTAACTTACCAGTCTGGCAACGTGTCACTCTTGTTGTGGCCTCGCTTCTGTCTGGTATTACTTCTGGTTACCATAACAGTGGGTTTTAGGTAATTTAACTGGAACTGTCATCTGTTGGGATGTTGTACTGGAATTAAGGTCACAACATAAGTATCACATCACCAGACAGGTAAGTTAGCCTCCTAAAACACCTTAATTAATTTTGATTCTAACTGAGGCTTAAAGTTGTGGTTACAAACTATTTTGGATGTTCTTTCGCAAAAAGCAAATTAGGCCAACCCAAAGCATTTAGGACGACATGTTGGAAGAGAGGCGCTTCTAAGCCAGTTTTAAGGTGCATCAAAAGAGTGTATAATGCGCCTGAATAAAAAAACCTGTCAAAAATCTGGCATATGTTATGCCTTGTATAGCATATTTAATGCACCTAATTTAGGCATAGACAAAAAAAAAAAGGCGCATAGCATATCATTGCTAGCATATTTGATGCACCTACTTTAGGCGCATTCAAAAGTGTCAATTGCGCCTAGTTTTGGTGTACAACAGTTCATTTATATAGAGAGTATGGCGTTAACAGTTTTTTGGTGCAAAATACACCAAAAACACGGTGCAGCCCTATTGGGACATGTCCCCCTCAGATTCAGGTTGCATTTGACTTTGACTGAAACCTGGTATACAACACTATGTATCATATTTTGCTAAGAGCTGAGGAGCTCCACAGCGCACTCTATTGGATGTAGTCATCCTCAGTTCACATGCAGCTCGCAGGAGCCTAGCGACCAATTTATTGGTTACTCTCCTCAAGGAGATATTTTTCCCCCTCATACTTTGTTAGTAACTCTTAGCATTCTTAGATACATGGCATACCTTTTTATTTGCAACACCCCTTGCCCCCGTCACAAATATCTTTTATGGTCTTCTAAAAATTGCCATGAAAACTGCACCAAAAGAGACTTAAAACTCCACAAGCAGTGGTGTTTTGATGCATATTTATTGCAATTGATGTCTTCAAGGGGATCCCATCCTCATCAATGCAACCCACAAGGAACGCTACATTTTGAAAAAATATTACCAGAATCCCCCCCCAAAAAACATGGAAGGAAGACCACAAAACAAAAGACATATAGAAAACGTAATGTTTTTCTGTTGACTACCAGAAAACATCTTTAAAAAAAAGCTTTGAAAAGAAAATAAAAACACTACAAAATTTTACCCAAAAATATGTCTGATTAATAACTATAGGAAGCATTTTACAGAGCTGCCAGTGCCATAATTACTTTACTGGCAACTTTCACAATAAAGACTACCTAGACACCCTATGTATTTTTTAACAAATATCATATCTCAATATAATTTTATAGAAGAACCGGTGCAAATTATTTCTCCAGTTGCCTGGTTTCTGAACTGTTCTTTGCTGTTCAAACCGTCTTGTTCAGTGCCTACCTGATTGTTGTCAGCAGAACCTGTGTATAGTGTAAAGTCTAAACTTTAATTAAAATGTAATATCATAGATTTATAGATCTTTAAAAGTGACAATAGATACAGAATATAATCATTTTTTTATGCTGTCTTTCTTCTCTCCGTATTTAAATCTACAGAATCCATTGGTAAGTGCTTAGTCCTCCAGCACACTTCTCCCCCCTCCACAAGTTCCATACGTAGACCAGCCCCAGTATTCTCAATACTGCTAAAATGCATGGCATGCATTTTACTACTACGTCCGGACAGTGTAGTCACAAGACCTCTGTAGTGGTGCACACACCTTCACAAAATGATTTGTTGTTGTAGCAGACCTAGCCAACACCTATGTCCAAGAAATTCTCCTTTAGCTTCACTGATCCCAAAGTAGATGTTGTCCCTTGACCTGTACCACAGTGTTTGTCATCAAATGCCCTTCACAGAGCTTTTAGATCAAGATGAGCATTACTCCCTAAACGTCTTACTAATAGTACAAACAACCTCTCAAATGTTTTAAAAATACAAATTATAATAACTATCCCCCTTCGAATTGATATGTCTGTACTAGTTAGTGACGTTCAGTGCCATTTTGGGTCCTTGGCTCTTTATTGTACAGTGCAGTAGCACTTAGGACCCATTTCCTTTATTCAATATATTCCTGTTATCCTTTTCTATTTTGTAAATCTGATTTGATTCTTCTTCCAAATCCTAAGCCTCCTTCTTCTGGTACTAATGATTCTTCTCTTTAATCTTATTTGCATTCATATTATCCACCCAGGTGGTACACCAATAAGAGGTAAGACAACGAACTAAGAGTCACAGAATGATCTTATTCATAATTTTTTATTTTTTTTTATTTTTTGTATTTCCATTATACTTGTATCTGTTCTTTATCATTTGAAAAAATAACATTTTATTTGTTATTATTTTACTACTCGATCATGTGTCTTATTCATCTCTTTTATTTGATTTAATACAAGAATTTCAGTTTGTGATATGCTTCAAAGAAAGCATATCAAGGTCTTTTGGCCAAAGCCCAGTCACAGCTTTCCATGTGTCCCTCTTTTTTTCTTCTTTTTCTTCTTCTTCTTTTTTTCTTTTTTTTCTTCTTTTTTTTTTTTTGTCCGATTGATTGGAGAGAAAAAACAATCATTTTTTCTTCCTTAGCTGTTCATGTTCTGGACCTATGCCACTTGGTCTAGGGAACAGTTGAAGACATGCAGATGGCAACCAGGAGTCGACTTTTTGATCTTATATTTCAGAGATGATTTTGGTTTTGGTCTTGTAACTGTTCTTCTATTTTTTTTCTTTTTTTTTTTTCAATTTTTTTCTTGTAGCAAAATTTAAAACAAACTTGACATTTTCCTCTTGCAAATTCACATAATGTAATTGTTTCCCTCTTTACTGAAACTTCTTGAATTTCTTCATTAACTTTTTGGATCGTCGGTTCTCCAGGCACTGGAAACATCAGGTTTATAACTTTCTATTTTAGTGATATGTTTATAGAAATGTTTTTGAATATATTGACTCACTGTTTACAACTCTTCTTGTTTTTGTTTTTTTTGTTATTTTTTCTTTTTTTCTTCTTGGGTTTTGTGACACCACACTGCTAATCCCACCTGTGGATTTTGATGGGTGTCTTAGGGGCCTACTGTGGACCTCAAGCAGTGATTGGTTGACTTCTTCTGGTCATGGCAGTAGCCATTGTTTTATACCTTTTATTTTCTAATTCAACTACTCTTTGTTTTCCAGCATACATTTCTTAACTTGTAAGTTGTATGATACTGTCTTTCTTTAGAACTTGCATGTCTAAAGCGAAGATTTGTCTCTTGAATTAAATCCAACTACATTTTTGCTAATATGAAAAATTTATGGAAAAACCTTTTTGGCTTTTTACTTTTTGTGCCATGCAGCATTTTTCTTCCAGCTGCTCAATTTGGCTTCCAAAATTTAAAATTTCCTAGCCTAAATCACTCTTTATTTTTAAAGAATTACTTAAACTTACTAATATTAAAATTTCTAAATTGAGCAATGACAAAATATATAATATTTTGTTATATTTCAAAGCCATACTTCCTTGAAGCAGTTTCACTCATTTTCATTTCAATTAAATTCTAACAATTTATTTACATAAAAACAAATGCTTGTTGTATATGTGTTTTGTTTTCTTACGTAACAGTAACAATTGATGAACTGAAATGTTTATTTTTTACCATTGCATTTTTATCTGTAGTTCTTAGCAAGAATCGACGTTGATTGGACCTTCAGGGTTTTCTATGTTGCTAATGCCAAGTTGGGGATGTATAGAAATAGCAGAATATTATCTGACTCTTTTCTTGGCTGTGTATTTTATATCTGGACAGGTGCACTACAAATTGAGCAGAGTGAAGAAGCTGACCAGGGAAAATATGAGTGTGTTGCAACCAACAGTGCTGGGACACGGTATTCGGCTCCGGCAAATCTATATGTAAGAGGTAGGAATGACAAACCCCTGTTGTCTACATTCTGTGGGCAATGGGGCTATTATTTTCAGGATGTTCGCAGTTACTGTTATCACAATAGAAAGGTGGACAACAACTGACTCAGTAATTGTGGAAAATATAAGAATATGTATGTCATTGCCTAAGGGTTTTAAGTATTTTTACATTTTAACTTATTTACTTATTTTTTTTTTTTTTTCTTTTTGCATTTAGCTGCGTGCATTGCATTTATTGTTGAGGTGCTGTAATTTTTTGGAAAAATAAAATGTGTCTATTCCTTGGTATATTATTAATCCTTAATTTATAGTTTGATGTTCTCCTGAATTGCAGATGACATTGAAAGCATCACGATGGATACAAATACTGATATTGCTTTTAGCGTTTGTAGTGGATAACCTTCTAACCTTAAACAGCATTATGAGCATAATTGTATATTCATCACACTTATTTTACTACTTTCCTTCTTTCTTTGTATTTTTATTTTATTAATTTTACATACTTATGGTAATTGTTATCCCATCCACTACAGTAATGAACTGACTAGTTGACGAATAGTAGCCCTATAAATGGCTGGATTGTAATAAAGGTGACCATGCACAATGGTTATTGCCAATCATTGTAACTCCTAGAAAATGTATTTTGGATTTCGAAACTGGGGTTTTACTGATGGTTGGTGTTATCTTGTTTATGTAGCTTTCTATACAAACTAAAACCTATAATTCTAAGCTACATATGGAAAGTGACGGGCGAAGGGTTATACCCTACAGTCAGCTCATTCCTGTAGTGTTAACAGTTTTAGGAACATACCTAGCTAAAACAAGACTATTCTTAAACTATTACTGTTTAATGTCTTAATCAAAAAATAAGTAGTTACAGCAACTCAGAGTTCTCTTGCCGAAACAAATCTTCAATTTAAAAAGATAATAAAAGAAATTAAATGGCTAGCTATTGTTTCTAAGCTGGAGAAATGCTAACATATATTGAAGATTAGGGAGGTGTAACAAGTAAAAGATGTTCAAAAAGCAGTTGAAAGCCTTGATATGGCCTTTTTACTCTCTCTGTGTTTCCCTTGTTTTTCTCCTTTCCTCATTTCATTGTGTTCTGCATCAAACCCCCTACATCCCTCAGAGCTGCGAGAAGGTTGGTGTGTTTTTTACTTTTTACCCACCTTACAAAACTATTAATTAAACCAATAACAAAGAATACAAATGAAATGAATGTAGCTGCATTGTGATCTTGGTTTTTTTTTTAGTCTTTTTTTTTTAAATTTTTTTTTAAGTTTAGTGTTAAGTTTTGGCAAAGGATGCTCCAGTTTGGCTGCTTATGCTTGCCGTAGTCTAATTGTGATGCATGTGGGAATGATCTTGAGTGCATGGCAACCTTGGATATGATAACTCTTTTTTTTTGTTGTTGATTAAATGCCTGCCTATACTACTGGTTTGTTGTGCACAGTAATAATAGATGGCATATGACATTGGTTGGGCATGGGAAGACATTGTATCGTGATGTCTAATTTCGAGCTATACTAAAACTGTATGTTTGCATGCGTAGTTATTGCTTGTCTTATAAGTAAATAACGTGCTTGCTCGTTCTCCCTACACTCCTGCCTGCCGTACCTTCCACAAGACCATTAAACGATTGCCTCTTCAATTATTCACTCCTAGAATCACATTGATTTCTTATACATGGCATTAACAAGTTAATTATTTGGAAATGGGATATGGAGCCATGGCACTTTCAATGATTATTTCATAACAAGGTAGAATTAAATGCTCCAAAATGATTATTTTTCTCTATTGACCAATGGTCCAAGTATAACCCTCATAGCAGAGTGAAAAAAATAATTACTACTAAATTGGTATGTAGCCTTTTGGGAAACGCAAAATTTCATACTGCCAACAGAAACTGCTCATAATATTTAGTCATTGCATTAGACTGTTTTTTGTTAGATTATGACCAGTTAAAAGTTGGAAGTGTTTCGAGCTTGCATCGTTCTACTTTGTCATTGAATAGTCTTTTTTTACTGCACAACCTTTCTCATTGAAGCGGGACATTGAATGAGAGATGTCGTGCTTCCATAGCTGGACCGTTTAAGGTGTCCTATCCCTAGCCTTAAGCTGTTATCAAACATATACTGGAAACACCGCTGGCCAAATGTGTCTAATTTCTATGTGCTGGTGGATTTTTGGGAGCTGTCCACCAAAATATAAGCCAAAAAGCACACAAGGCTATATGATAAAAATACATATTTCATAGTAACCAATATGCCCATTATAGAAACTTGTGCCATGATGATTGACTTGATCACCGATAGACTTTGAAGTCACGACAGGAGAGTTGGATAGTTGAAGCAGGAATATTTGTCTCTTTTTGCTTACCAGTGTAGATTCTGCAAATGCTTGTTGAAAATACAATTAACCTCCTAGTTGACACCCTAATTTACATACAAAATATCTCTTACTATTAATCCTATAGCTGTGGCTTTACGTAGAACTTGTATGTAACTAAACTGTGAATGTTCCCCTACCATACTCCTCTTTCCAGCACACTCACAGCCATAGTGACATTTTTAACAACTTCAGCCTAATCTATTACTTCCCTCCTTGTGTTCTCCTTCTTATTTCGAAATCCCAACTTTTAGTTGTGTATAACCCCCTACATCCCCTTTGATTGTTTCAGTGCAGATATACAGGATCTACAGACAGACAGAAAATAAAACATTCATTTAATTGAATTGTAACTATTTTTAATAAATTCCCAAAGCATGGTTGCCTAGACCTCAGTCATTTGCTTGCATGCATGACCCAGTCCAGTACTCGAACTGGCTTTGCCTTGTTGACTATAATGATAAGTTGCTCTCTATATTTTGGTATCTGTTTTTAGTACATAAGCTCTGTAGGTTGCATTCACTCTGGAGTCTGAAAGTGAGTCATCTTTACTTTCAGTACATTGTAGATGTGCGCCAGGACTGTGATGTGACAATGTGGCCAGTCACATAAAATCACATCAACTGTAGGCACCCAGCACTCGAGGCTGTGTAACATGAGCATGCTGGCAATTCACCAGTTCTTTTATTGAATATGTATGTATATAGAAAGTAAAAATATATACATATGTATTTGCATGGTGTTTGTGTTTTGTACAGTAGTTGGTCAATTGTTGGGGCCTGGTAGGTGTAAGTTAATGTATGTTCTATGTTTTAAAATAAATTTTTTTGTACTTAGAAAAGTCAATGTGTACACTCTTGCTGTATACATTATTAATGTGCTACAAATTGTTATCTTCAAATGTGTCTTGGTAACGTGCATGTCTTAAAGACGATGATATCTGGTCTTTGTTGGTTGGGTTACGCTTATTTTATCCTTTCCTCTTTCGTTCAGTTCGGCGAATTGCTCCAAGGTTTTCTATCCCTCCAACAAATCATGAGATCATGCCTGGTGGAAGTGTCAATATCACCTGTGTTGCAGTAGGGTCTCCAATGCCCTACGTGAAATGGATGTTGGGTGCTGAAGATTTAACTCCTGAGGATGATATGCCGATCGGCAGAAATGTACTGGAGCTTACTGATGTCAGGCAGTCGGCCAATTATACATGTGTTGCAATGTCTACTCTTGGTGTTATAGAAGCAATAGCACAGATTACTGTTAAAGGTAATGAGCATTATTAGTATGTCTGTACACTGTTAAATGGGTTCTATAAATTTTTAACCAAAAAAAAAAGACATAAAAGAGAAGCAAAAATTAAAAAAACTATGGGTGACATGTCTGAAGATTGGCGTCGCCGTGGCAGATTTTAGGCACATTTAATCAGTGTAAAGTAAGCCTGAAAGTATGATACTTTCAAAAATCTGGCATCTGTTATACCGTACGTAGTAAATATAATGCCCCTAAAGAGGCGCGTTGTGCAATTCCGGCGCATAGTGTATTAGTGTTAGGGTATATTCACACGGGGGTCATTTCGGTGTGCATTTCACCACGTATTTGTGCTCTAATACGAGCAAAATGCGCGCTGAAATTACGGTAATCCATAGCTCTCATAGAGAACTGTGGATTATGCCTCCTCTCCCCGCTCGTACAATACGATTGTATTGTACGCGCGGGAAGATAAGTGACATGTCAATTACTTGCGGCGAATACGCGCCGCGAGAAATGCATGTGTATGGGGCTGGCGGGTTGCCACCTCCACACCCGCGGGAGTATGCGCGTATTAGGTCGTGCTCCCGAAACAGATGATCTTGTGAACATAGCCTTAGTGTATGTAATACGCCTATAGAGGCGCATTTCGTAACGGAGGCGCATAACGAATAATTTCCAGTGTATATAATGCACCTTGATAAGTGCATTGCGTTCTGGAGGTGCACGGTGTATCATTGCTACTATATTTAATGCACCTTTTTAGGCACATTACAGTGTGTCGTGCCTGGTGTATAATGCACCTAGTTCTGGTATATTACAGTTCATTTATATCGAGAATATGGCATCAAGAGTATTTTTGGCTCAAAATAGACCAAAAAAACGGCGCTTGCCTATTGGGACATGTAGCCCTATATCTCCACTATAGTTCAGTCCTGTTAAAAGAGTCTGCTATGTGACTTCTTCAGCCAATCAGTGACCTCAGTGGTCATGCAGTATACTATTGGCATCCTTCTGTGATAGGAGCCATGGTGGCAAAAGTATGGTGGTGTGACCATTTAGGACACTAATCGGATGCAGAGGTCCTGTGGCAGCCGCTAGTAAACAAAGACCAGGGTGATTGCTGGAGTTTCTATGCTGGGTCACCTGAGGACTGGAGGAATGAGAAGATTTTTTGGTTTGTTTTGTTACGTTTGACAAAGTAAATTGTCCCTGTAACATTATGATTAATTTTTAATTTGTACATTCGTGAAGGGGTTTTCTAAGATTCCAGGTAAACCCCCTAATGTCAGGGATTGCATTAAAAAATTAAAAAATTACCCTGTACTAACTTTGGCTGTTGCAGAACTCCAGTTCCCCAACAGTGACGTCAAGTTCATGGCTTACATGACTTTGAGACAATTACTGGCCTGAGCCATCACTGCTTGTATGTACAGTACAGCCCATGACGGCTGATGCCAGTGATTGGCTTACAGATATGTAAACCTCAAAGTAAAAAAAAAAAATAAATAAATAACCTATACCACCTCTACCATTGCCAGAGCTCTGGTGTTCTTCACAATTTCCCCAACAGTGACATCTCATTCATGGCCCACATAACTGTGCGCCAATCACTGGCCTTACTGCTTGCATATACAGCACATATCCGCTTATTGGCTCACAGTCACATTAGCCCCGAAAGTGGCATCACTGCTGATGGTCTGGCGGGGGACTCTAGTGCTCTAGTTATCCTGAACAGCAAGGGCTTTAAAGGGAAGTACAGATCAAATTTACATTTTAACTTATTCCCAGACAGTAAGGGGTCTTCATAAAATCTCAGGAGACCCCTTTAAGGCTCATGTAGCTAAGATGTTAGGTTTTATTGCATTGCGTCATGCTATATAGTTAGTATTGTAATACCGTATTACTTGTCCTACCGTCTAAAGTCAACTCTGTGGTGAGAATCAGTCATATTATTACCTAACTCGTTATACAAAGTCCTCTTAGAAGTAAAAAAAAAAAATACCTACATTCATGTGTTTATTATCTAAGTGATATTAAATGCTCATAACATTGAGAATTATCCTAATGAATGTTTAATGAGACAAACAGATTTGATCCATAGTGCTCGTCTTTTGAATATAATTAACCAATTACGATGATCCCATTACCTGACCTAGACTTTCCTTGAGCCCTTTGACTAGGAACAACAGCTTGAAACATTTTATGAAATGAAAGCCATGCCTTCCAATATTGTACAATATTCATCCACATGTTTTTGATCTTTCTACTATTACATAATTTAAGGAACAGCTTTTGTGAACCCTAATAATATAATAGCATAAAATAAATGAAGTATAATTTGACAAGTTTCTTTAGCGACATCAAAAAAACACCCATTTTTGTGACCATTTACGTCACCCAGACATTAGTCATTGTTATTGAGGACAGAAAGTCTTTTTGATGCATTGCTTTTTATTCTAGGTATTAAATGAGCTGATACAACATCGACCAAAGCTTTCACATTGTTCCCCATTTAGAAAGAATATCGTATTTATTATAGTCATCATGTTTTTATTGCAGCCTTACCAAGGCCTCCTGGAACTCCTGTGGTGACAGAAAGCACTGCTACAAGTATCACGCTAACCTGGGATTCTGGAAATCCTGAGCCTGTAACATATTACATAATCCAGCACAAGCCGAAGAGTTCTGAAGAACAGTATAAGGAAATTGATGGTGTGGCTACCACACGGTATAGTGTTGCTGGCCTTAGTCCATATTCCGAGTACGAGTTCAGAGTGGTTGCTGTAAATAACATAGGACGCGGCCCACCGAGTGAGCCAGTCGCCACAAGGACTTCAGAACAAGCCCCATCTAGTGCTCCTCGCAATGTGCAGGCACGCATGCTGAGCTCAACCACTATATTGGTTCAATGGGAAGAACCTGAGGAACCCAATGGACAGATTCAGGGGTATAGAGTGTATTATACTATGGACCCAACCCAACACATTAACAGTTGGACGAAATATAATGTAGCTGATAGTCAAATTACCACTATAGGAAACTTGGTGCCTCAAAAAACTTACTCAGTGAAGGTCCTGGCCTTTACTTCAGTTGGGGATGGACCTCTATCTAATGAAATTCAAGTCATTACACAGACAGGAGGTAAGTTAAACATTTTGCCATTGGTGAATTACTTTTATTTTTACTAACAAGGGATTGTTTCGAAACTTTTTTACTTTTAACTTTTTTAGGGCATGTTCACACGGCTTATTTGGGCAAGGTTTTTGGCGAGGTTTTCGGCGCGTTTCCTCGCCCAAAACAACCCCAGTTCATTTAATTGATTCTTATTTAGAACCTCATTGTAGTTCACACACATCAATTCTTGAAGCGTGTTATTGGTGCGGTTTTGGGCACAGTTTTTATCCTGGCTATTAATTTGTATGGGTAAAAACCTTATCGAAAACCTGATACAAAACCTAGCCGAGAAACGCCTCTAAAACCTCTTCTGAAGAAGCGTGTTTCATGTGTTTTTGGGCGAAGAAACGCTCTGAAAAACTTCAAAAAAATAAACAGTGTGAACATGCCCTAACTTTACTCAGAATTTAAATGGAGTCTGTCAGCAGCTAAATAGATGGGGTGAAGCATGTATCTTGGTGGTGGTTCGATTGCCTGCAATATCAGGTGTCCTCTGGACATACCATAACACTCTCAAGAGTTTTCCAATCTGTCTTCTCTGCTTTGAGGGATGACTTTATCGGTCTCCTGGATAAACAGTTAAGCCGTTACTCACAAACAGATGAGGGGTAACATGTTTTGATCACCCAACTAGCAAGACCATCCACTGAAATATGTTTAATCCGCTGTTCAAGAGCTATCAACAATATTGCGGGTCAAAACAGTTGATAGACTCCCGTTCAAAACAATGAAAAACCTCTGGCAGGACAACTTGAAGTAGCACAATTTAATATCGTATCATATATTACAAGCATTGATTTATGCATAAACTATTGTTACTGAAATAACAGGGCTAGCTTTATCTTCAGAGAATAATATAAGATATATAAAAACATTATTGACCCTCATTTACTAATGTGGTTGCACCAGAACAGTTTCTTAAAATACGCTAAAAATTGGCACGGTACAGACACATTTATTATGGCCTTAAAAGGGTTGTCTCACTACAAGGATTGCTTTTTATCTTAAAGATCCTGCAAGAACATGTCACTTTGCAATATGTGTCCATTAACAGTGTCCTACCTATTCCTAGATATCCCCTCTTGTATGGGCTGCATCAGCTCCTTAGGTCGCTATAGCTACAGACCTGTTTGATCTCTCCTGATAGGCTGCCAGCTCTGGTCGCTATAGCTACAGACCGGTTTGATCTCTCCTGATAAGCTGACAGCACTTGTTGCTATAGCTACAGACCTGGCTTCTACTGCAGCCTAGTAGAAGCCAGTAAACACGCCCCTGAATTCAAAATGAAACCAAGAAAACAGGACTGAGGTGAGAGGAATCAATGTAGTGAGACAACCCCTTTAAGACACTTTCTGCACACTACTTGACAAGTGGGTGTGGTCTACCAGAAACTGCGAGCGGCCTTGTAGGAGGGTGGATGTAGCGACAGTGTGAAGTTCTGGCGTAGAAAATAAGGCAAAAAAAACCTAAAATAGACAAGTCTATAGCTACACTAATGTATCAATGAGCATGAGCCACTGTGATAAATTTGGTGCCATTCTAGACTGCCTGTGAAAGTTTATGCTGTCCAGCTGTTATCAGAGCAGGAGCAGTCTAACACTAAAACACATCACATAACATAACCCATAAAATATAGGAAAATGAGCAAAACAATCCTAAATTGCATCAATACATCTTTACAATACCCAATACTTCAACACTGTGTAAGCCAATAGAAAAAGGTATTCAGAACTATATATCAATCATCAAAAAAGTCATGCAATCCCTGTAGCGATCATTTACCAACCAGTTTATAATTCAGTTCTGATCAAAATGCCATCATGTGTCAGCTATATTATTGTGTAGGTTGTTCTGCAGTTTATACAACATTAAAGGGGTTTTCTCACTACAAAGACTTACTTTCAACATTAAGGAACAGGAAATTGAAGATTTTTTTTTATAAATACATTGGTAAATAGATTTTACTTTAGTCATGAGATAAGAGATATTTTATGCGCTCTGAGTGCACAAAGGTTTCTTTGGTTACCTGACCATAACTCTGTTATTTGATTAGAGAAGAGAGCAGGAAGTGACATTATGGAGGGACGAGACTCACTCTTTCAGTCAAACTTATTATCTCCAACAAGATTACCGAAAAGTAATTATTTTCTGTCCTCACAGCACATGTACCTTTTGTTAACTGAAGATAATCTCTCCTGCACTTGTCAGTGTAATGGTTCTGCTAGTTACAGAGAAGCTTAAACGGGTTGTCTCACTGCAAAGATTAGATTTTAATACTTAGAAGTCTGTAATTGAAGAGTTTTTTTAAATATATTGCATTTTTGGGGCCTTTTATTGAGGAGATTTTATCAGCTCTAAGTGCACACAGGTTTCTCTAGGTTACCAACCTGCTCTCCCCTTATCTCTCTGTTCTATATTATCTGATAGCAGGGATAACATCACCACAGGTCAGACTGTCGGCAGCTTTAAAACCGTGTTTAATCTCAAGCAAGTTATTAGTCTCTTTTTTTGTTTAATTTGAGCTCTGTAGCTCTCTGCACTTAAAGATAACATATCCTGCTCTATGCTAATTACTGCTATAGAATCCCTCACAGCCTGACCAGGAACAGGCATGAACTGCTAAAACTGCTTTTGGCAGAGACATTCCCTTTAATATGCTATAGAACCACCCACAGTCTAAGGAGACAGAGTGAGTGTAAAACTGGGATTCAGTGAAACAGCTTGGTGAGAAAACCCCTTTAAGGAAGTTACATGTTTGCCATCAATAAATCCTGACCTGCTTAAAAACAGGTCAAGATATCTGGAGAACTTGGGTGTAGTTGTATTGTTTTACGTCTTTACAGGTTTTATTTTTACATAATAAAAAGTGTTTATCTTTATAAATTGTAAAACATGCATTAATATTTCATCCTCCTAAGAAATGTGTAAAAGAAAGAGGGACTGTGAAGGCCACTAGAGACAGAGACTAGTTTTAGTGTAAAATATTAGAATATGTGGGTGCTATGGAAGGGAGCTTAAAAAAGTTAAAACCCAATATGGCACCTTAACTCCTTAACGACCGCCCACCGTCTTTTGACGTTGGCTGGTGCAGGTCGTTTGTCTGCAAAAAGTAACACAGTTCTCCCTTCATGAGTTTAAAAAAAAAAAAAAAAAGTAAAAAACATAAAAAGTGTAAAAAAAATAATAAAAATAAACAAAAAAATAAGTATTTAATAAAAAATAATTGTGCATACATTACACACACAAAAAAACGCTACACATATTAGGTATCCACACAACCGTAATAACCTGTAGAATTAATCTAGCAAGTTATTAAATATGAAATGTGAATGGTGTAAAAAAAAAAATAAAAATTGTTAAAAAAAATTGAAGAAAAAATTCTGCAATTATTTATAAGTGAACTTCATGGGATTTTTATTAAAAAAAAGTAAAAAACATAAAAAGTGTAAAAAATAAAAAATAAATAAAATAAAAACAAATATTTAATGAAAAATAATTGTGCATACATTACACACAAAAAGACCTACATACATTAGGTATTCACACGAATGTAATAACCTGTGAAAGGTTAAAAAACTAATTTTTTTTTAAAAAAAATTAAAACTAAATTCTGCAATTATTTATAAGTGAACTTAAACCATTCCCCCATAAAGTACAACTTGTCTCGAATAAAACGAGGCCTCATCCAACTGTGTCATTGAAAAAATAAAAAAGTTACAACTGTTGAAACGCAAAGAGGCAAAAACTAAAAAAAGTTCCGGTCATTAACTACTTTTCAGTCGTTCGGCTTAAGGGGTTAAATGATGGCTTAGACTGGCTCTAAGGATTGACTTTGCATGGAACCAGAACTATATCATTGAAGCACCTGGAGACTCCTTGAGCAAATGCATTTACTTACCTGACACATGTTCTTGTGAAAGTTCAAGCAATACCGATGAGTCTGACAACTACAGTATATTGTATTGCATTTTTTTTATTCTTAAAATTATATCAAGGTACAGGCAGTCCCCGAGTTTCACCATTCTGACTTACACCTGTCCCCTAGTTACAAACTGAGACTTATGTGGCATGCTGACAGTCGTAGTTCCATGTTCCACAGCAGATAGAAGCTTGTGGAACGACAAGTTCCAGCACGCCACAGCAACACATGAGGTGAAATCTTTTTAACAAGAGCACAGACAACAAAACAAATGTAAAATCCCTTCCCTGCACTATCCAAAACTAAACAAAAAAAAAACTTTAGTGCTGGAGTTACATTTAGTAAATATACCTGTTCCAACTTACATACAAATTCAACTTAAGAACAAACCCCAGTCCCTACCCTTTCATAACCCCGGGGGTGTGTAAATTGTTTGTGGCAAAAGGGGAAAGTGTTTCATGTCTTGGAAGGACGTCACTACATAGACAGCGCCTTACTGATATATAAATCACAATGTCTTTTTGGATAACGATTTATTTTAACGTAACCAGTGATGTTGACACGTGAAAATTGTTGTGTTACTTTGAATTTCCCTTTCCCAAACCTGTTTCATCTCAGACTCCAGGCCATAGTGATAAGTTAATTGGCCTTCTATGAAACAGGCCCTAATGAGTGTGATTGAAATAGAGACGTTAGGTCATGTGTCGCGTTGAAGACCAAGGCTGATATGAGTTATGCCCAACCCCTTTTTTCGCGCTAGGATATGTTGGCACAATATAAGCAAGGGAAATGAATAAAGCATTTATTTCTGCAGTTCCCAGTCAGCCACTCAACTTCAAAGTAGAAGCAGAGTCAGAAACAAGTATACTGCTGTCCTGGACACCCCCGCGTTCTGACATAATATCCGGGTTCAAGCTGTATTATAAAGAAGGGGTCACCAAAGGAGTACTTTTAGGTTTTGTTTTTTTTCTGTTTTTTGATTTTTAAAAAGTTTTTTTCAATAAAAAAAAAATGGAATTGTTGATTTTTAAAGGGGTTTTCCCACAATCTCTTTCATACCAAAACCTGTGGCTCAGAAAGGGGGCTTTTTTATTGTTTTAATTTCAAATCTGTAACCCAGCAGAATAAAATAACCTCTTTCCTCTTCTAATCAAAGAAAGGTTTTTATGAAGCTTGTAGTTTTTGAGCGGTAAAGTTTTTGCCCCCGGCACAAGGGCCTGGTTCAAAACCTGCGGGGGCCAAACTGTGTTTTTTTTTTTTCCTTTCAATGCCAGACCCATTGAGGTTTCTTTTTTAATTATTTGCACTTTTGACTAATTTTAAGGAGTACAAGGGGGCAGGAGTAAGTGACAGCTCCGGGGTTTGAACACCAGTAGCGCCAGAGGGGAAGTGAGTCTAGCATGTCTGTCCAATTGAGGTCACGCCCTGGTCGTATCCCCTGGAACGACTATAAAACAATGGATCACTAAAGGAGTAGCAAAAAAAAAAAAAAACGGTGCAGAATTTTTAATAATGTTGAATGGTGAAATGGTTTGTTATTGCAAGCTTCCCACATAAATTCTACTTTGTGGCAAAACCCCTTTAAATATTTTCTTATTCTTTTCTTATTCAGGTTTAACAAAACACAATGGGCCTAAAACTGTCCCACAGATTGTCTTTGCAGTCCGTAGCAACCAGTCAGAGCTCAGCTTTAATTTTTCCAGAGCATTATAAGAAATGAAAGCTGAGCTCTGATTAGTTGTTTTGGGGAACACAGGCAATCTTAGGGCTTGTCCCCATGGCACTGGTTGTCTTTTTTTCAGACGGTTTGTAAAACTACAAACCGTCTGAAAACTGACAAGCAACCCTCCCCCATAGACTTTAAAAGAAAATCCACCCAGCAGTCCCCACTGCACGGATTTTCCGCCAGACAGTTTTTTTTTACATTACCGCCACCGGTCCGAAAAACTCAGAACGTGTTCATTCTTCTGCCCAGTTTTTGGGCAGAACATAAACATGTGGGTGCGAAGGGGGACGGCGTGAATCCACAAACCATGGACAAAAGCCGTCCCCCTGTGTGACAGAAAAATTAGTGTGATTGAAATAGAGACGTTAGATCATGTGTCCCGTCGAGGACCAAGACTGATATGAATTATGTCAATCCCCGTACAGCACTATGGAATAAGTTGGCACAATATAAGCAAGGGAAACGTATAAAGCTTTTATTTCTGCAGTTCCCAGTCAGCCACTAAATCCGACCAGTATTTGGTCTTTGGTCTTGCCGTATAAATGCACCCTTAGGCTATGTTCACACGGCTTAACTGCGGGGCGTAATTACGCCCCGCAGTTACGCCGTGTGTCCGGGGCGCGAGCGGGGGGCCGGCACTTCGCCGGCCCATAGACATTCATTACCAGCGGCGCGTATACGCCGTTAGAAAGTGACATGTCAATTATCTCCCCCCTCGGCGTATTCGCCAAGCGGGGAGAGGAGACGTAATCCATAGTTCTCTATGAGAACTGTGGATTACTGTAATGAATGGGCCGTTTTCAGCCCGTAATTAGCGCACTTCGGCGCATAATTACGGACCGATATACGGCCCATTTTAAGCCGTGTGAACATAGCCTTACTGTTTAATGGTTTCAACAAATGAGGCCCAGCAGTAAGACTGTCTAGCAATCCATCAAAACTCAACTTAAATTTTTTTAACCCCTTAGGCTATGTCTACACTGCATGAACAGTGCAAGATTTGCAGGCCAGCAATATCCAGAATACATGTAATATCATCCACATTTATTAGGGCATTTCAAACAATGATGATAACACTCACCAAAAATAAGCAGTATCAGCAGTAGTACAAAGATAGAGGCATGAAGACAAGCTTACGCGTTTCGGGTAGCAACTATATGCCCTTACCCATATCTAACAGGTTAAAGCTGGCTATGTCTGCACAATATGTCTACACAGCACAGAAATACCATCGGATTTTCAGCAGTTTCAGTATTTTGCAACCGCCGAGAATCTGACGGTACTCTGTGCTGCATAGACAGCAATGAAAAACCCATGCTGTAGTCTATACAGCACAGGTTTTTAACCACCACGTTAAAAACCTGGAATATGCAACATGTTGCAAATTACACCAGAGTTTTGTGGTTTGCCGTCATTTTTCCATACATGCAATTGTACGAGCCGACGCAAAAACTATAACCAACTGCAGTTTTTAAACTGTTCTGGAAAAATGAAAGTTGGCCTTTGATTGCGTTGATGTATAACGTATACATCTCCTGCCGTTTTCATTATATGCTTTTTGGGATAATGAAAAGATCTTTATGGCAGACAGAAATATATTTCGACAGCCTTCACATCACATTTGTGGACTCCGTTCATGGGATCCATTGGGAAAGCTTAAAAAATATATCCTGATGGATCTGACAGTGTGGCCATGATGGGGCCATAAAAATATATAAGCAAAATATATTCCAAATTGGACTACATTGTCTCTATTTCCCTAAGTTTATGTGCCGGACACAAAAGCATGGCCAAAAACATTAAGGGGCAAATTTTTGCGTTTAAATGCCAATTTTCATTCGGATTCTAATAGTGTACAATAAGCCTGATTTATGAACCCACTCTATTGCGGGTCATAAATCACGCGAATTCTAGCGCTAAGACGATATTTCTTTCTCATGTAAACCACTTTGAAAGTGTTTTACCTGTTCCAGCAGTAATTCACCTAGAATTGCTTTACTGAAGCTATAAATCTATAGCTTTGTACGGTTCCAGTCCACCCCGCCTCCCCAAAATCAGGTGCGTTACAAAGTGCCGCGGGCGCTCTGTAATGTGCCTGATATTGGCGTACAGGCGATGTAAAAATATAACGCACGTTTTCAGAAAAAAGATGCCAGACTTCTGCCGCAGTCATGTTCATACATGTCACCCTAAGCGTATACATTCTATAAATAAAGCTTGGTCCAGTTAGGACTACATTTTCCCTATACGTGTCTGTGGCCTCTTTGCAGTATCCATCGGGATACTGCAATACCATGAACACGGATAAATGAAATGATGTGAATGGGGCCTATATTCTCATTTACTAAACATCAACAGGATATGAACTACTTTGTATAAAAATCAAACCTTAAAGTACCCTCGACAGACAGGTCTATTGAAAGTCAATTGGATAAGGACGGTACAAGCCATGACAATACATACATATGCAGTGCTGGACAATTATTGCTTTTTTGTTAAAGTTATCATTTAATAGTCCATGATCCTGGTAATTGCCTACAGTATTGAACATGGCAGATGCTCTTGATTATTTTTAAATTTTGCACGTAGGAATGAATTGTCAAAACTGTGAATGCTTTTTTTTTTTTTGTATGGTAGCCTTTTGTAAGATACTTCTAGAATGTATTAACCCCTTCAGGACCCGGGGGGTTTTTTTGTGACACGTTAGTTTTTCCCTCCTCACCTTCTGAAAGCCATAACTTTTTTTTATTTTTCCACCTACATAGACACATGAGGCCTTTTATTTTGGGGGACAAGATGTACTTTAAAAGGGTGTTATTCATATACAAAATATACTAAAAAACCGCAAAAAAAATTCCAAGGGGGACAAATTGTGAAAAAAAACTATTTTCGCCATTTTTTTTGGGGATTTCTTTTACGGCGTTCAATTTTCGGAAAATTAAGTTTATCTTATTCTAAAGGTTTTACGCTCCGGCAATACCAAACATTGGGGTTTCCCTTATGTTTTGGAAACCGTAAAAAAATTAAAACCCTTTCATTTTTGACTTTTGCGCCGCGGCGCCATTTTTTCGACAAAAAACCTTTTTTTGTACAAACACCTACGAGTCAGTGGGGGGTGCTTTTTTTGGGGCTGAATTATTTTTTATCGCTAGTATTTGGAATGCTGCACTTTTTGATCATTTTTATTCCATTTTTTGAGTGACTAAAAGGACCAAAAAAGCAATTTTGGCTTTTGGAATTTTTTTCTTCTACGGGTTTTCAGCTACGGGAAATGATTTTTATATTTTTAAGACCCAAATTTTTTCGGACGGGGCAACCCAAAATATTGAAAACTTTTTTATTATTTTAATGATTTTATTTGTAAAAGGGGAAAAAAAGGGGGTGATTTGAATTTTTTAATACTTTTTTTTTTGTACTTTAAAACTTTTTTTTTTTTTTTTTACTTAACATTTACCCCCCCTATGGTGATTGCCCACTAGGGGCGCGATTGTTAATACAACCTAATGCATTTCATAGGCAAGCATTTGGGGGACAAAGATGGCGGGTTTCCCCCCTTCTTCGCGGACGGATGGGGCAAACCGGGCCCGGGTAATGACGGGGGCCTTCACAAGCCCCCACCACCTCCCGGACGGGGGACAACCGCCGGGGCCGGGGACCGTCCATCGGGCGCGGCCCCCTTTGCCGCGGGGTGGGGGTAAAACAGGGCCCCGGGCGAGCCACCCCCCCCCCTGTTACTCCGGGGAGTTAGTGGCGATCAGCCCGCTAACACCGCCGGCTTTGCGGGGGGGTCGCGGAGCGATCCCCCTGCAAAGCCCCTTAGTGGCCCTGGGACGTACTCATACGCCCAGGGTCGTGAAGGGGTTAAGTCATCCAAATTCTGAGTCATTTCTACACATCTACAATAATTTCTGGAATATTTGAAAATTATTAGCAAAATGTTATTGTGAACAAAATTATTTATGGCAAGTGTCAATGGGGATCGAATCAATTGTGTTTGTTATTTTAAAAGATCTTTTTTCATTACTCTCAACTCCATCCTTCTTCAGCAATCTGTCCCCATTGAGCCAACTACATCATATCGTCTGCAAGGCCTGAAGCCAAACACTTTGTACTACTTCCGGTTAGCTGCTGAGGCTCCACTAGGCCTTGGTGCTTCAACAACTGAAATCTCGGCCAAAACCCTGCAGTCAAGTAGGTCTCTTTCTGATTCAGCATTTGATATAGTTAGATATGTTTGTATAATAGTGATGAAAGTAGTACTCAGTGCACACATCGGTAGACTGTACTGTAGTTATATAGTAAAAATATTCATGTTTCAAAGAAAACATCATATAATATTTGACTAATTTTCCATTTTTATTGCCATTTGAAGCAGTGACGTTTGACCACGAAACACAGAAAAACTTGACTTAAACAGAAATCGTCCCTCAAAACAAATGAGCTAAGGTCAGGGAAAAGGTCACAATGGATTTGTTATAGGGTAAGATAGAGGGAATAAAGCTCTCGAAAATATTGGGCTCAAAATTGTTAGTTATACATATGACTGACTAATTAAGTCATAGAAGATGACCCTCATATACTTAGAAAGCTTAAAAAACATCTAGGATAGCAAAACTTATAGTGTGTAAAACGTGTTAGGCTGCATGTGAGAAGAGCTGCTTAGCTTGAAACATGTCAGAGGCTGAAGTTTTTAAGTTTTAAACACTGGTGACTTCACGTTATAAATGTTGGTAATGAAAGCCTGAAGTTTTCAGAAGAGTTCTGGACACATCTCATATTCATACATGCAAGAGTCTACTGCACTCTTCATGGTGGCACAAGAAGTCCCTATGACTCTTCATTTTGGACCCATGGTCGTTCTGTTTGCTGCCCTATAGTGCTTCTGTAATGTACTAAGTTCTCCCGTGTTCCTTGGGGAAGAATACCCCTCTATGAGTTGGAGTGTTTTTTTTGTTAAGGATTCTATATGAATCAATGAGATAAAAAAATTCAATGAGCGTCTGTATAACATTTGAATCCCAGAGGCAGTTTTTATCAACACTGTTTTTTAATTTTTAAAAAGTTTTAAAATTGACTAGAGACCAAAAAAAATGTTGCTAAATCGCTGCTTTCAAATTTTTTCCCTTTTTACACCACTTATTAGTTTGCTTTAGTTTAAACCACTTTATGCTCCTTCCTGTGAAGTCACAACCCTCCCGAGAACCCAGCTCCCTTTTGCCGGATGAGACAAAAAAAACTGTCTAAAAACTGTAAAAAAGGGGAAAATTTTCCCCGGGTCCCCAAATTTGGGCCAGAAAAAAATCTGGCCCACAGTGTAGACCCATCCCAGTCTATAGACCACTTATGGTATTATGGATCTATTACAAGGACGTGTGCTTAGGTCATGCTGTGTTTTAACTAATGTTTTGAACTTCATTGCTTCTTGCCTTATCACAGATCTAAATAATGAGATTCTAAATAATAAATTGCACACATACAAGATTATATACAGCGTTTATATAATTTCTCGCATTTTTTAAAATATTTGTTTTTAAAGGGGTTTTCTAATCTTGTTACTTTCACATTTGAGCTGGTTCATTGTTAGCCACAAAGAACAAGGAGGTGGCCATGGGATGGGGGAAATTTCCAAAGCAGACAGCACTCATTCAAAAAAAACAATGTGGCCAACAAGACCCGCCCAAAGCAGAAATAGCGAATGGGAAACCAGTTAAAGTTGGGTGGAGTATTTAACACCTGTGCTCTTTTTCCAGCAGTAACATAATACTCAAAATTTTTAAATAAACTTTTTCAATGTCAGTGATGTTTTTTTTTAGTGGGGTTTAATACATTTTTTATTTCCCCTGAACCTAAAATAAAATATATTAATAATTAATAACACCTATAATAATAGTCTTGAGAGCTGGTATAGCAACTGATGGCTTTTGGTAAGTACAAGTAAAAGTCCAAACCAACAATGCTGTTCTCACTTCGGGTAGGTACACCTTTGTATTAGATCTTCATTACATAAATAATTTTGCATGCTTATCGTAGCTCCAGTGTTCACAAAATAAATTCTTATTTGGGATTCGACTTGTCGAAAGCGAGATGTTTTATGTCAAAGTTTTGTTTGTTTTCAATATATATATTTCTTTCTGGTTGGCACTTAAGGCATGTTTTAATAAATTCTTAGTCACGTGAAATAATCCGAGAAGCTCAAACCGATGAATGTTTAGACTTTTATAGTCGATTAAAGTGAATGTTTCACCAGAAAATGACCAATCGTTTAGGTCAACTTTTTATGTTAAATATATTTTTTTATAATTTTGGTAAAACTTTCTTTGCATTTTCCATGTTTATATATTAAAGAAAATATTAGAATCTGAAATCCTGCAGTCTTCCCTGTGGCCAGTTAGCCTCACAATCGGACAACACCTTTTCTGTAGCGATCAGAATAAAGTAGTCTCCTTACTATCATCACAGGATGGATTACAATGAAAAATAACACCAATATAAGTAATCCTAGATAACATTGAATCCCACCATTTACAGTTGGTGACAGTCCCCTCCCTGTACAGTGATCTCTCCTCAGGTCATTGACCATGCCCACAACTCTCTCCTATAGAAGTCATACCATAAAGCATATCTCTAAATGCTGTAAATAGTAGCTAATGTAAGATGGCTGCCACAGTACAGAAAATAGAATATAAAGTCTTTAATAAAAAAAATAACAATCTAGAATCTATGAATTACCGTAGTAAAAAATATAGTTGAAACATTCCCTTTAAATTTTCCTTCTTTGACAACATGCATTAATTGTAACCAGCAAAAAATGTGGTAAATTGTTGTTGAAGGCCAATTTTTTGTGCAGGTAGGTAACTTTTACAGTGAGGCTTCACATTCTCACATTCATATTTTATGTCCCCATACACCTTGTCTTAGTTGTTCATTTTGTTTCATTTTTCATTAAGTCTATTCATTTTAACAAGCCAAGGTACATTCTGTTCCCTGAACTATTTTAGTTTGGTTTTTCATTCAGTTGCCCTATTTAGTTATTTTTGGTTTTGTTTTTATTTGTTTTTTTTTTCCTTTCTCCCTTATTTTTTTTTTGGATCATTTCTACCCTTATACTCCCTCCCTGTAATTCTATACTGAAATCAGAGCCATCAGCTCCTCCACAAGACATAAGATGTAACAGCCAAAGCTCTACCAGCATCTTGGTAAGTTGGCTACCACCACCAGAGGACAAACAGAACGGAGCAATCACAGCATATTCCATCAATTACTCTGCCGTTGATGGAGAAGATAACAAGCCCCATGAAATTACAGGCATTTCCTCAGACACTAAACAGTACCTATTGGAACAACTGGAAAAATGGACTCAGTACCATATCTCAATGATTGCTTTCACTGATGTTGGACCAGGCCCTGAGAGTCCTTCAATATTGGTTCGGACAGATGAAGATGGTATGTTTCCTCCTCTCAGTCAATTTCTATCTGTTCCCTCACTTCAAGGCTCTATATTGCCACTGAATAAAGAGAACATTTTTAAGGTTCTCAATTTTTCATTTTCACACGTTTTTTTTTTTTTTTTCCAAAACTTAAAATTTTTTTAAATACGTTCCGGTTTAAACCGGGAAAATAAATTTTATTTGTGTTTCTTACTCTTTTGATACTTTGATCTTGTTTTTTTCTTCTTCTTCTTGTTTTTCGTATTCTTGTAACTTTTTTCAATTCTTGTTCTAATCTTGGCATTTCAATGTATTTGAAATGTCTCAATCCTTTCTTTCCTCTTGTATATTTCTTTATTACTTTTTGGTAGAAACTGACTCTCAGTTTCCTCATTTTATTGTCTTGTGTTTTGTGACCAGTGTATTATAAGAACGGTAATGAAGGCTCGATAATCTGTTACATTTTTACAGTAAATCCAATCATTTTTAAAGCATTTTGTTTTTGTCTTATTATTTGTATCAGTACAACCTTTCAACGTAAGAGCTTTGAACTTTCAAAGCATCTTCCTTGGCTTTTTACATTTTTACATGTTTTTCTCGTTCTCTGATACCCTTTTTTTCTTCCATTTTTGCATCAGTCATGGTTTTTGAACTTTTTAGTAAATGCTAGAAAATAATTGTTTGACATTTTTGCTGTTTGAATCAAGCTCTTTTTATTCAGTGGGTGGGACTGGTGACAATAATATTCTTTTATCAAATGATGTTGTTCCAGTTCCTAGTGGTCCTCCTCGCAAAGTCGAGGTAGAGGCTGTGAACTCGACAGCTGTTAAAGTTTTCTGGCGCTCACCTGTGTCTAACAAGCAGCATGGCCAAATACGTGGATATCAGGTGCATTATGTGAGGATGGAAAATGGAGAACCCAAAGGCCCTCCCATGCTCAAGGACGTTATGCTGGCTGATGCACAGGTAAATAACTATTATATAAAATTCGACTTGCAATATACTTGTACTGTTACAGCGTAAACAAAGCAATGTTAGTGTTATTGCTCCTAGTTACATATAGAACACTAGTTTTATAGAGGTTAATTTAGAAGTTGAAGTGGACCTATATCTTGCATGTAATCATGCCTGAACTAATGTGAGGGACAGAGCATAGAATATAAGTTTATTAGAAACAAGTATATCATATTAAAATCAAGCCTCCTTAAAGGGGTTCTCTAGGACTTTTACATTGATTGTCCATCCTAAGGAGAAACTCTGAGACCCTGCAGTGAGAAAATTGTAGGGGCAAACTGCAATGTGAATAGTAAAGGGGATGTGGCACTTATAGAAACGCTATGGACTAATTGGCCTGGATCCCCAAGGTCAGTCTGTCTTTGATTAAACATTAAAATCGTTTTGCCACAAAGTAAAATTGACGTGGAAAGTTTGAAAATAAAATAATAAACATTTTCACCATTCATCATTATTAAGAATTCTGCACCGTTTTTGTTTTAGCTGCTCCTTTAGTGATCCATTGTTTACAGCTTGTCTCCAGGGGATATGACCAGGGCTGTGAGCTCCTCAGGCCTGGTCGCACATGCGCAAACATCACCTCTCCTCTCTTGCAGCTACTGAGTGTTCAAACCCCAGGTGTTTTTTTCTACTCCTGTCCTTTGGACTGGTTAGTAATAAGTCAAATAGTGCAAATAAAAAAAGAAACCTCAATGAGGTCTGTGCATTGATAAAGAGGAAAAAATATCCACAGGTTAAGTTACTGCAGGGATTTGAACCAAGGACCCTTGTGCTGTAAAGCAAAAATGCTACCTCTGAGCTACAGTGTAGCTACTTACAATTCTGTACATAAACAGACCTTTCTTTCTCTAGAGAGAGGAAATGCCTG
Organism: Phyllomedusa bahiana; assembly: GCA_025379985.1. Classification (NCBI taxonomy): domain Eukaryota; kingdom Metazoa; phylum Chordata; class Amphibia; order Anura; family Hylidae; genus Phyllomedusa; species Phyllomedusa bahiana. Next base: position 96,339 of record JAODAL010005674.1, on the reverse strand, counting down.
GTGATGTCATCCTGCTGGGTCACATGATATGCAATTCAAACAAATCATACACGCCCCCCTTCTGAGCACACAGCGCTGAAGAGCTGGATGCAGGAGGTATGAAATGAGATTGTGGCAAAACCCCTTTAATGACCTACACCAATAATAAATCATCAATGTTAAAGTCCTGGAGAATCCCTTTGGCTTTTTAGGGTAAGTCCCAGAGGAAGGAAGCTTTCTTCTTATAAGTCCATATCCTTGATTTCCAACCTGTCTTTCATTAACTGACATTCCATGAAAAATTAGGTCGTTTGGTGTCCATACCTAGTTAATACCTTAGTATTGCATATCATAATATCTCTTATATCTCAAAGTTACACAGGAAGCTTATCATGAAAAGAACCTTGACTGTAGAATAAGCTTTTATGTTTAGTGACAGATGTAAGTTCATTGAATAGAGGTTGAATGGCATGTATCTGTATAGTTTACTATTGGTATTTTATGAAATTGTATTCAAATGTCTCAGCAGCTCCATATAGGCAGCATATATGTATATTTCTATTCGTGGGTTAAAGTACTTTCTGCTAGTGCTTATTCTCTAATATTATATCATGTGACTGTCATATTGTAAAATTATAAATCTCTTAAATTTCTTTATAGCAAACTAAACATTTAGCACTTACATTGTACCAATTTTTTTATTGATGTTTTCATTTACATTTTTTTAAATTAGTGGTTATGCCTTTAAAATGTTGAAATTGCCTAATACAATATTTATTTATACCAAAGATACATTCAATAATTGGCTTCTTTGTAGAAGCCAATGAGTCAGAAGCTCCACCGGTTGCTGCAATGAATGGGCTTTTGATTGGTAGGGTAAAGAGTGGGATAGCCTGACTGCTAGATGGTTAAGCCAACTAATATGGATAAGCCAGGGTACTTAGAAACAGATGTAGGGTAAAAAAACAGATAATTTCCCCTAAGTGAATTCAGTGGTGTAGAAACGAAATTGCAAGGGGCGGTGGTCCAGCCCAGACGGCACACTTCCCGGACCAGTGGAAAAATTGGCAAGTCTCCCAGGCGCCACTCACAGCAGGAGTCAGCTGTAATGTATAGCCAGGCTCCTGCTGCACCAACTCTGATTCTGGCCATTTAACCTCCTAGATGCCGTGGCCAGTAGTGTTTGTGGCAGCTGGGTGGTGGACAGAGGGAGGGCGCTCCATCTGTCACTCTTGGACACCCCAGCAGCACAGTTTTGGGTGCACATGGTTGCCATGGCAGCTAGATGTTGAATTATGGCCTCTGGGCTTCCCATATACAGAAATGTATAGAAAAGCCTTGTTACATTTTACTAATTGCTATGGGCATATGTTTTTATAGTGTAGCGTAGGTGAAGTTTTTACATCTTTGATCTACATTAATTACACATATTACATTAAAAGCTACAGTCCCAAATACCATCCTCAGTGTCTTTTTCAGCTCAACATTTTATGTACAGTCTTGTATTTTCCAACACAGGAAGTAAGTTAACTTGTAACTTCCTGTTACTCTACCAATGTGCCCCGGATAGTATCTAATTTAACAAAGCAATCTGTGAGCACCTCTCCAGGGACAGAATATGGAGTTATGATATGCCTCATTACAATCTAGTTGACATTTCACCAATGATGCCCTCCTAGTTTGAGAAGCAATGGTGTACACGGTTGAGCACCAGTAATATTTACCTGTAAGAGTCCAATACATTTTACATGTATTTTCAATATATTATTTTTTCAAATTGGCAGGAAATCGGATAGTGTCACAGAATCTGCATTAAGTTCCTTAATATTCTTCCTATGTAAACTGATGCCATCCTAGATTATGCGCTAATTATTAGTAGTATTATTAATATTATTATTTTTAAAATGAAGAACCAGACACACTCACTACATATCTGACTACTGCAACCTCCATATTCTGGTCCTTCACCAGAAGAAGGGGCCCTTGTCATGTCATGACTTGCCCTATCCAGTATTGTATAAAGCATACCTCTTGCACCCTACTAAGCAGCTATTATGTACTGTTATGTTCTGAATTTGATGTCTAGGCTCAGTTTGCCCGGCCACTTTCAGAGAAGTACAAACAATCCGCAAATGTTCACATCATCCTATATTACTGACAAATATTGAATGAATAGCTTTAGAAGTTTTGGTCAACACTGTATCTTCTCTTGCTCTATCGTTAACATAGACATATGTCAACATTTTGTAACGTATATTGTTACGAGAGAGTTCACAACCACCAAAAAATACACTGAGCAATAAGAGTTGGCATCAAGAAAATATTTTATATCCACACATTGGGCAGCTTGGTTCACGGCAACATGTAGTTAAAGTCTGTGATCTGACCTTAGAAGAACATAGTACAAAATTAAAGTCATAAAGTTCTGAGTTACCGACAAGAGAATGCAGTCATAAGACAGAGAATTCCCTAAGCTAGAGCTTTCCTTTAAGATTGAGTAAAGCAGCTATGCTGCAAAGTGAGAGCACCATAGCTTGCTCTCTGTTCCAGCCAGAAAATTCACTCAACTTCACCATTCCCATGTTTTATCACCTTGCATAGGGTGGGTGGGACTATACTATGCAAGTATAGATGAACTGTATGGGAAGCCACAAAAACACTCAAGCTTCTCGAAAAGTCTACAAGATCTTAACAATGAGAAACCTAAACATAATAAAAGCCAACAGAAAACACGGTTTCTGATAATCAGGTTCATATGAGAACTAATGTCATAACTTGGAATGACATCTTACCAGTTATTGTTCAAATATCCGAGTTATTTAATGTAGGATTGCATGACATAAGCTTATATGTTAGGGACCACATTGTATGAGGGTCAACCAACTATAGGCTACCCCACCCATATATACGGTTGGCACATTACTTTTTTTTGGTCCTACTCAGAAGGATTTGGATCCCCAAATTGTAGATATAATAATTCACAGCCTGCACAAAACATTATGCTGATATTTTCAATTTACTGAAAATTCACACGTCAAAGTAAGATACTCAGTTGAGTTGACCTGAGTGACGTCTGGTCCCCTCAAACCTTTTTCAATAGTATCTTAATTGCAAAGGCTGAAACTAGTGAATAGCAGTCAAGACCAATGCTGTGAAGGGAGCCATGTGAATTTTCAATAAATGTGTGTCTGCAGCAGAATTATTAGTAAGTACTGGGGATTATTGCATCTATAAAAACTACAGAATGCTGTTTATAATAGTCCGGATGGTTTATCTAGGGAGCGCATTTTAGAGATTGTCGTAAAATAGTCTGGATCCTGTTAAAGAGATGCAAAAAAGCTGCAGGGAATTTGACTTTACCTCTGGTTTCCATTCCCATTGGCTTCAGATCATCCTGCTACTCATGAAAGTATACTGGGAAATCACATATATTCTATCGGCCCACATAACTCCAAATCGGGAGTGCACTTACATAGAGTTATAAACATCTGCTTTAGATATATACAGCATTCAATAATTTTAACACCCATATTATTTGGAAGGACCTGAAGAAATTAGATGGAAGCCTTGGCATAAATGGTTCTTCATGTATTTTTTTGTATTTTCTTTCCAACTTTTTGCTCTTAAACAGTGGGAATATGATGATACTGCTGAACATGTGAGTAATGCGGATTTGCTGGTTCTAAAGTGTCATTTTCAGCGTGCCGTGTGTATTATTTCTTTGCACAGATGCATGCACTAACATTCCACATTGGATTTATGTTTGACTATTTCCATTTGGCATGTTGTTTATGTTTGTAAAATAGTTCTAAAAAAAAAAAAAAAGATTCTGCGGCGACAATGGCATTGTGTCAGAATGGCTGTCGATGGAATGGCTGCTACTAATGTTGCTTTGGTTGTGCTGCAACTTTGATGTACAGAACAAGATTTGTCCAGTCTTTCAGAAGGCCCTTATAAAATCTCATGTTTTTTTGGCAACTGTCAACTGTGCAGTCCAAAGGCTGTGTGCATTTTATTTTACTTGAGGCTTAGCTACTTCTGTCATGCATGACTCCACTCAGCCCAGAAATGTACTGTCCAGCAGACCTGGATAACTACAGTATTTTTTGCAAAGAAATTCTAGAACGATAAAAACAACTAAGCAGATAAATAAAACAAGACACCTCCTGAGTCTTCTAAGAAATAAATGTGGACTTTGAATTGTTTTTCTTTGCAAAACAACAAAACGCATGTTGATGGTGTTTTCCATGTTAGAGGAAATGACTTACGAAGTATCATTTTAGTGTGAATAGACTTTTCTAACATTGACACTGTAAAACAGTGATCGTGTGCAGAAAGATTCGGACAGACGGATGAGTGCTTTAGTTAGTTTTATGCTAATCTTTCTCTGTTCATTTTGGGAAAGGCTCAACTGAACTTCAGGTTTGGGACATCCTGACCCTGAATTCTTACACTCTTTCCCTAGCCTTAAAGGGAATGTGTCATCAAAAAATGAGTCATTGTTTAAGTCCCATTTTTATGGTAAACACATTTTTTAGGAATTTTTGGTTGTTTTTTTTTTTTTTAATTTTTCATATCACTTTCAATATTTTTTAATGATTCTTAAGACTTGCAGTTTTCACGTTGGCCACTACGCCTTGTTTGCACTGCTTTAATAGCAGTCAGAGAGATGCTTTACAGTAGCTTCATGCACATAGGAGACTTCAGACTGACTCAGTCCCATTGGCTTCTATAGGAGAGTTTTCTAGTCATGCTCTGTGACCTGGGAAGAAATCAGTGTGCAGGGAGGTGAAAGGGTGAACTGTGGCTATCTCCTCTTGTGACTGGTGGATCCTGTTATCTATTCACACTGGTGTCTGCTTTCAGTTTAACCCTCTTTGTGCTGCTAATCAGCAGACAACTGAGAATCTTTCTGTACAGAACGGGAAGTGTCAGACTGTTATTAGACTTAGTGGCCAAAGTGAAAACTGCAGGACTTAAGAATTATTAAAAAAATATTGACAGTGATATGGAAAATTAAAAAAATATAACCAAAAATTCCTAAAAAATGTGTTGAACATAAAAATGTGAGTTAAACAATACATCATTTTTGATGACACATTGTCTTTAACCGAATAGTAACCCTTAGTTAGGGATAGTGTCAACTTACACCTCCATGGCATTTTCTGGTCCATCGGCACTGTTGCTTCAAATCACTTCCCCTCTGACATCACTTCCAGCCCCATATCACATTAGGTTGGCTTGATGTGACATAGGATTGGAAATAATGTTGGAGCAGAAGTGATATTGGAGTGACAATGCCACTGGACCCAGGAGTGCAGTGGCGAGATAAGTTAACTGTAAAAAAGGCCTAAATCTATCCCTTACCCCAACTTAGGGTTAGAGTCGAATTTGACTTTGATCTAAATCTAAAGCACAACATGAACCTTGTTAATAGGTGGAGATGCTGAGCTTAGGAAACATATAGTTTTCTATGATTTGGTTAATTTAGCGTTCATAGAATAAGTTGTAAATGCTACCAGGATTCCTAGAGAAAGCAAGAACACAAACGCAAGGTCATATTTACAGCTCAATGGTTGGGCAATAGATTAGTCCCAGTAGGAGGCAATATAAGCCCTGGTGCTACTTGGGAGAAATATAACAGGTGCAGATAACTAATGACCAGTAGCTCACGTACCCATCCACTAGGAGAGCAACTGAATAATAAAAAAACTGCACATTGGATAAGTACTAGTTCACACCAATATGCAGAAAAGCCACAATATCATACAGGGGGAGACGCACAAATGCAAAATTACCACTCACACGCCTTCTATACATGAGGCTGGTGATTGCTGATATTATAATTTCATATAAATAAGGCAATACAAATGATGCCACTTATACAGTTATGTGTGGTACACCATGCTGGGGTACAACTTATGACACCTTTACTATTCGATTGGGCAGGCTGCCCAGCATATTTCAGGTGTCCAAAGCCTGCAAGCCCTGCTTCCTCTATACAGACACAAATGTAGATTTCACACACCCGTCTAGGTTATAAAGCCTCCAAAGTAACATTCAACAGATTTACCAATAGTTACACACCTCTTCATAAATAAAATAGATTTGGCGCTGTCTGTGCACCCCAAATGGAAAAAGATTTCCAATATAACTTACGCCCCTCCCTCTTAGCTATTCCATCCGTGTCCTATCCCATTGTCTATACACTTCTTAAAAGTGATGATAGGAGTGTCAAAATGGTAAAAAGTCAAAAACGTAATTTGCACAGCAATTAGAAAACTGCCGTAAAGTGCTTGTTAAATTTTCCTCCTAGTGTTGAACAACTCTCTTTGTATGCAGTGTAAGGCTTTATGCACAGTTTCAGGAACCTATGAAACAAATACAAATTCATAGTTTTTTTCTGTATTTTTCTATAAGTTGTGTATTCTCATTACACATTTGCTCTTTTTTTATTTTTGTTGAAGGATTATTTTTTTTCATACTGTTTTGATGATATTGCTGAAATTAGCATGAAATAAACAGAAAAGATATCGAAATGTGAACTATACAAAAACAGAACATCCATTTTTAAGTGCCTTTGACTTTTAAGGACTAATAACACTGCCAATACAGAGTCACTGTGACATGCTTTAAAATGACAAATAAAAAAAATCCCACGACTATAAAAATATGCATACAAAAACAAATGTAAATTAAAATTTTGAAATACATTGACAATGTTTTTTCAATAGTGAGAAATGTATTCTTTACGGATCTGGAATACAGAATTGTGAATAAACCCTAGCTCACATAGGAAAAGTACCCGTCCTGGTAGCATTTACAGATTTTTTTTCTGAAAATTCTAAATATGTAGATAGAAAAAATTTTATTGATGTACCCACCATATATAGGGTGGGCTATTTATATGGATACTCCTAAATAAAATGGGAATGGTTGGTAATATCAACTTCCTGTTTGTGGCACATTAGTATATGGGAGGAGGAAAACTTTTCAAGATGGGTGTTGACCATGGGTTTGGAAGATAGTCAAGCGGAGATAGACACACATGTGAGGCCACCTCTATGTTTCTCATGGCTGAATCAAAAAAGAACAGGGGTCAAGTGGACAACATGGGACTATACCAAAAACACCATCATTTTTTATCTAGACTTCTGTTTTAAGTATTATTGTAGAGATAGGTTACATAATATTTGCATGCATCTAACTTAAAATGGGCCTCCCAGGTCCCTTATATAATTGATACTGCATACAAATCATTATGTGCCCTAAGATTTTGCAAGAGAGCTAAATGTCCCATTATTGCAAAGTTTATCTCTACATCAGGTTTTTTATTTGAGGGCAGGACCGTACAGGGTGGGTCATTTATATGGGTACACCTCAATAAAATGGGAATGGTTGGTGCATGGCGACCATTTTGAAGTCTGCTATTTTGGATTCAACTTTATTTTTTCCAATGGGAAGAGGGTCATGTAACACAACAAACTTATTGAGAATTTCACAAGAAAAATAGTGGTGTGCTTGGTTTTAATGTAACTTTATTCTTTCATGAGTTATTTACAAGTTTATGACCACTTATAAAATGTGTTCAAAGTGCTGCCCATTGTATTGGATTGTGAATGCAATCCACCTCTCCCACTCTTGACACACCGATAGCAACACCGCATAAGAAAAGCTAGCACAGGCTTCCAGTATCCGTTGTCTCAGATGCTGCACATCTCGTATCTTCACAGCATAGACAATTTCCTTCAGATGACCCCAAAGATACAAGTCTAAGGGGTCAGATCGAGAGACCTTGGTGGTCATTCAACTGGCCCACGACGGCCAATCTACTTTCCAGGAAACTGTTCATGTAGGAATGCTGGGACCTGACACCCATAATGTGGTGGTGAACCATCTTGCTGGAAAAACTCAGGGAACATGCCATCTTCAGTGCATAAAGAGGGCAACACCTCATCATGTAGCAATTTCAGATATCCAGTGGCATTGAGGTTTCCATTGATGAAGAATGGTCCCATATACCACACCATACCATCAATTTTTGTGTCCCAACAGTTTTGGAGGGATCTATCCACTGTGGGTTAGCATCAGACCAATAGCGGTGGTTTTGTTTGTTAACGTCACCATTCACAAAAACGTTTGCCTCATCACTGAACATAATGTTCTGTGTAAACTGAGGGTCCTGTTCCAAGTTTTGTTTTGCCCATTCTTCAAATTCAGTGGCCGATCAGGGTCATCCTCGTGGAGATGCTGCAGCAGCTGGATGTTGTAAGGGCCATTTGTGAGTAGCTAATATCCACCGAAGGGATGTTCGACTGATGCCGCTCTCCAGTGACAGGCGGCGAGTGCTACGCTGTTGCTGAATGAAGCTAGGACAGCCACTGAGGTTTCTTCATTTGTGACAGTTTTCTTGCATCTACATTTTAGCAAATCCAACACTGAACCTGTTTCATGAAATTTGGCAAGCAGTTTGCTAACTGTAGCATGGGAGATGGGTGGTCTCGTAGGCTGTCTTGCATTGAAATCTGCTGCAATGACCCAGGTAATGCGTTCACCAGACATCAACACAATTTCTATCCGCTCCTCACGTGTTAACCTCTGCAACATGTCAATGGCTGTAAACAAAGAGAAACTTGAAAATAACTCATGAAAGAATAAAGTTACGTTAAAACCAAGCCAACAGCACTGTTTTTCTTGTGAAATTCTCAATAAGTTTGATGTGTTACATGACCCTCTTCCCATTGAAAAAGTGGATCCAAAATGGCCGACTTCAAAGTGGCCGCCATGCACCAACCATTCCCATTTTATTTAGGTGTATCCATATAAATGGCCCACCCTGTACTGTCCTGCCCTCAAATAAAAAAAACCTGATGTAGAGATAAAATGCAATAATGGGACATTTAGTTCTCTGGCCAAATCTTAGGGCATATAATAATTTGTATGCAGTATCAATGTTACAAAGTCTATATTAAACTCAGTGTCTCCCTCTTCTATACTACCATTATATAAGGGACCTGAGAGGCCCATTTTAAGTTAGATGCATGCAAATATTATGTAACTTATCTCTACAATAATACGTAAAACAGAAATCTAGATAAAAAAATGATGGTGTTTTTGGTATAGTCCCATGTTGTCCCCTTGACTACCTGTTCAGTTTTGATTCAGCCATGAGAAACATAGAGGTGGCCTCACATGTGTGTCTCTCTCCGCTTGACTATCTTCCAAACCCTCGTAGAAGGGGATGGAGAGAGTACGCATAGATGGTCACCTCTCTGTTCCCTCCAGCCAGAGCAGATGCAGGACAGGGTGTTGTAGGGATGGGATGGTAATATCCCTTTTTAAAGGATTGTCCTTTTTAAAAAAAATAAATAAATAAATGGTGGTGCTGCAGCTACAAAATAAAAAGACTGATGCTCTCCTCCACCTTCGAAAAAACACGTCCACGAAACCACACACAATATAAGTGGTGGTTTACAGTAGAACCTCTTGACCATCAAAACAATAATACAGAGAAAAGGAGGAAATGGTCTTTAAAACATAACTTTTACTTAGTTTACTTTTAAAATAAGATATCAATCTAGTAACTGTCTCCCAACGAATACAGCCAAAAACAAAAAGATATGCACTTGGGACCAGTGACACATGACCCTGTTAGCCCCTCGTAGTCATACTGTTCCCTAGTCTGACAATCTCCAGGAGATTCGCCCTAATGAGGGCATTCATGTCCAAAACCTGTCCCTGACAGATCCCTACTAGTCCCTATGATCCCGTCTACTCCATCTTCACCTCTGATTCAGCTCTGTCACAGTCTGCTGTTTCACTGGGTCTTCTGGTTACTTCTTGGTCTTGGTTGTTGGAACATGACTTCTGCAGTCTCTGGTTGGTCTTGTGACATTTCCTGACATCACAGCTCATGAGTCAAGGGCTCCAAATGGTGATATGAAGGCAATGCACATGACCACTGCAGCCAATCAGAATTTGCAGTGGTGATCTTTCAACTGCCAGGTCCAAGAAATAATCAGAAGACCTGAGGCGATGATGGACACTGGCAACACTGAAGGAGGTGAGTGGAGGAGAGGACCGCAATGTGTATTAGTTTTTTGTTTTGTAACTGCAGCACCAACATTAATTTTTGTAAAAAAAAAAAGACAACCCCTTTAAGTTTTAAAGAGGACCTATTGCCATTCCTGATATTTCTATTTTAGTTAATCATTGTGTTCCCTGAGAAATAACAGTTCTGGAGCATCATCTTTTAGAGCTCTGTGTGGTAACGTTCCTCTGTTATAACTTCTAGAAACATATTACTGAATCTGTTAGCTGGGTGTTACCAATTAGGGGTGTGTCCATGTACAGCCTGACATTGTCCAATCATTACTGAGTCAGTGTGTGCAGGGACACACCCCTTTGAAAACTGACAGCTGACAGATAATATTAATGTCTAAATCAGACCTATCAGAAGATGTCACAGGTCTTATTTAAATCTTCAATTGATTTAATGTATTTGTCAGCCAAAGACTGCTGTTTCTTGGCCATACATATCGTAACTATTGCCAAGCACACTCAATTTCAGCCAGAAAGGCCCAGTCATCACCATATTTGTCACAAACTTAATATCCATGTATTTCAAGTTAAAGGAGTGTTCCCACATAGACTTTGATGGCATATTGATAGGATTTGCCATCGAAGTCCAAAAGGTGTGGATCCCACCTCTAGGACCTGCACCTGTCTCGGAAACAAAGCCCCTGAAAGTGTCGGTTCAGAGCCGTTCACACTTGTGCACAACTCTCCATTTTGTTTTATGAGAATTCTAAGTACAACTGAACACACCACTCACCGCTCCCATAAAGCAGAATGGAGAGTCGTGCACAAGCGTGACCAGCTCTCCATTCTGAGCCGATATTTTCAGAGGCCCGTTTCCGAGACCGGTGCAGGTCCTAGAGGTGAGATCCGCACCTATCATACTTTGAGGGCATATCCTATCGCTATACAATCAAGGTCTATAGTGGGATAGTGAGGACACCCCTTTAAGACAACATGGGCGACATGCATGAATTCTGGCGCTGATAGACCAGTTCTAAATCGCTTTCAGGTAGTATAGACTTCGCCGGACTGTATGAACCTGTTCTTCTGCAGGTCATACATACAGGGCAGTGTAGAGCCAATATGACAAGTTTGGCTCAGGCACCACCTTTACCCCTGGTCTGGCTGTTCTTCGCAGGTCTACATACAGGGCAGTGTAGAGCCAATACCACAAGTCTGGCTCAGGCACCACCTTTACCCTGGTCTTGGCTGTTCTTCTGCAGGTCAATACAGGGCAGTGTAGAGCCCAAAACCACAAGTCGGCTCAGGCACCAACCCTTTACCCTGGTCTGGCTGTTTCTTCTGGCAGGTCATACATAACAGGGCAGTGTAGAGACAATACCACAAGTCTGGCTCAGGCACCACCTTTACCCTGGTCTGCTGTTCTTCTGTAGGTCATACTTTCAGGGCAGTGTAGAGCCAATACCACAAGTTCTGGCTCAGGCACCACCTTTACTTGTTGGCTGTTCTATCGCAGGTATACATACAGGGAGTTAGTACCAATGCCAGAAGTCTGTCTAAGGCACCACCTTTACACTGGTCTGGCTGTTCTTATGCAGTCATAATACTGGGCGTGTAGAGACAATTACACAAGTCTGGCTTTCAGGCACTACCTTTACCACCTGGTCTGGCCTGTTCTTCTGCAGGACATACATATAGGTGCAGTGTAGAACCAATACCACAAGTCTGGCTCAGGCACCACCTTTACCCTGGTCTGGCTGTTCTTCTGCAGGTCATACATACAGGGCAGTGTAGAACCAATACCACAAGTCTGGCTCAGGCACCACCTTTACCCTGGTCTGGCTGTTCTTCTGCAGGTCATACATACAGGGCAGTGTAGAGACAATACCACAAGTCTGGCTCAGGCACCACCATTGCCCTGGTCTGGCTTTTCTTCTGCAGGTCATACATACAGGGCAGTGTAGAGCCAATACCACAAGTCTGGCTCAGGCACCACCTTTACCCTGGTCTGGCTGTTCTTCTGCAGGTCATACATACAGGGCAGTGTAGAGCCAATACCACAAGTCTGGCTCAGGCACCACCTTTACCCTGGTCTGGCTGTCCTAACTGTTCTGCGCCAAAGTTTTGGCGTCAAAGAATCATAAATCTGTCTACTTCTATAAATGTGGTGCGACGCCCTCAGAACGCTCCAAAACTTTGGCGTGCTAAAAAGTGTCTTTTACGCAGTACTGAGGCACATGTTGCGCCAAAGTTTGGAGCACGCCTGTTCACACATCTATAGAACTGGTCTACTACAGCATTTTGAGCCCAGAATTCTGGCACAGCCCCGTTCATACATGTCACCCTTTGTGTCCAGTTGTAACTACTACTTCTACAGTCTTCAGTGCACATTGGCGTCTACATCAATACATTTCTTTGAAATTTGGAGGTCTACAAAAGTTTCTTTAATTAGAATAACAATTGCCACTGTAAAAATAAGTCTTTTGCTATTGTAGTTGATAATCACTAGCTCCATTTCTATGTGAATCTACTATGGGCCACAGATGCAGCTTATATTATGTAAGGGCTGTATAGAAACTTCTAAAAGGTATAGTAATAGAAGAAGTGTTAGACTGATGTAGACACCATCTTTCTTAATAATTACCAAGCAGGAAATAGAAATATTTTCCATTTAGATAACAGGAAAAGAAAGATAAATGTAGGTTCAGGGATATAATGCTTCACTGGCTTCGGAGACTGATTTTTTTTCCCCTTCCTCTGCTCTTAATTTCAGGAAATGATCATCTCTGGACTGCAGCCTGAAACAGCATATGCCATCACTGTGACAGCTTACACCACGAAAGGAGATGGTGCTCGGAGCAAGCCGAAAGTTGTGACTACAAGTGGTGCAGGTGATCCTCTTAGTGCTTAATCCTTGTCAGACACAGCTGTCACATTTAGACCTTTTCCATCCACCAAAAAGTACATCCATCCGTCACATTGATCTATAGCATGCGCTTGTTTACCATCCCAGACAAAATGAACCCAATTTGTCGAACAGATGGCCGAGTCCTGTGAAATGGGATCTGAGGACTTTATGATTCATGGATTTTATCTACTTCACCAAATAACAGAATACCTGGTCCTGGAGACGCTGCGCAAATGAAAGAAGGGAATGTCAGGCCTTTAACACTCCAGCTGCAAATACTTCATTGATGAAACATATGTGCAGCCTCTTCACCAATAGGAAGTGTCAAGATGCAAAGGAAATGCGTTCTGACACGTCGCATAGTTCGTTGAGCTTTTGTGCATAGAAAATGATATCTTCTGATCCAAGAGTTACTCTCTCGAGCCAGTCATGTTTTTACAAGTGTTTGACCTGTGCAGATATCCATTTCGTAGCTCAGACACTGCGCCTGGCAGAATATTTTAAAGGGAATGTGTCATCAAAAAATGAGTCATTGTTTAAGTTCCGTTTTTATGTTAAACACGTTTTTTAGGAATTTTAATTTTTTTATTTTTTAGATCACATTCAATATTTTTTAATAATTCTTAAGTCCTGCAGTTCTCACTTTGGCCACTAGGCCTTGTTTGCACTGCTTTAACAGCAGTCAGAGAGATGCTTTACAGTAGCTTCATGCACATAGGAGATTTAAGACTGGCTCAGTCCCATTCACTTCTATAGGAGAGTTTTCTAGTCAGGCTCTGTGACCTGGGAAGAAATCCCTGTGCAGGGAGGTGAAAGGGTGAACTGTGACTATCTCCTCTTGTGACTGGTGGATCCTGTGTTATCTATTCACACTGGTGTCTCCTTTCAGTTTGACCTTCTTTGTGCCGATAATGATCAGACAACTGAGAATCTCTCTCTATAGAACAGGAAGTGTCAGACTATTATTCGGCTTAGTGGCCAAAATGAAAACTGCAGGACGTAAGAATTATTAAAAAATATTGCAAGTGATTTGGAAAACTAAAAAAAAATAAAAATAAAAAAATAACCGAAAATTCTTAAAAAATGTGTTGAACATAAAAATGTGAGTTAAACAATACGTCATTTTTTATGACAAATTCCCTTTAACTATTACTTTATTCAACAAAATATTGCAGTGGTAGAATAGCGATTGCTCTTGAAATTTGGAGTGCTATATATGCTTTTTAACAAGTTCCTACCCCCTTCCTCACCAGCTCATTTCCATTCTCTTTAGTATACACGGGTGTGAACACAATACACTTTTTTGCACTGGTTTATTCTACTATTTTTTTCTGTGATATATAAGGACTTATTTTTATATCATTTTTATTCATTTATTTCTTTAATAATATGAAGAAAAATGGTAAAAAAGAAATAAAGGCATTTGCCCCTTTAACCCTTGAGTATGCCACATCATGTGACAAAACATTAGATATAGGTAGTGTGCGACCAACAGGTGTTTAGTGTACTACAGGCACTTATCTTCTTATCTTCTTATCTTATCTTCGTACCGAGAGTCCCAAGGTCTTTGATTGTCAAATACACACAGAACCTACTTCTGTTTTAATGGACACAAAAATTGGTCCTTCAATTAAGAGTTAAATTTTAAATGTATATAATAGAAATGTGTCTGAATGTTGGTAAATGTATGCCACTGATGCCAACTCTTAATATATTTGATCAGGACCATCCAACTATCATTAGGGTTGTTCTGTAGGTTGAAGCTCCAAAGTGTCACCAACATAATGCAAAATAATGTAGATAAAAGCAAGTCCTTACATATAATACTAGAAAAAGCTGCTGGAACTGAAAATCACTTTCTATTTTTTTTGGATTGGAGCTTCTTTGGGTGATGTATGTTTAACACAATGTATTAGAAAAAATAAGGGTTCCCTCATCTGGTGCCCAAAAAAGCCGCTTACCTAAATATTTAAGTACAGGAACTGTAGTACCACACTGTACTATAGAGAGGCGCTACTAGACCTACAAACACTGCATGCACTTCACTAATACATGTAAGAGCAGTACAGGACATGTAATACCGCACTGTACTGTAAAGAGGCGCTACTAGACTGCCAATCATTGCATGCACTTCACTAATTTATGTAAGAACAGAACAAGACATGTAGTACCGCACTGTACTTTAGAGAGGAGCTAAGATACATGTAAGAGCAGTACAGGACATGTAGTACCGCACTGTACTGTAGAGAGGAGCTACTGGACCGCCAATCACTGCCTGCACCTCACTAATACATGTAAGAGCGGTACAGGACATGTAATAACGCACTGTACTGGAGAGAGGAAGTACTAGACCGCCAATCACGGTATATACGTCACTGATACATGAAGAGCAGTACAGGACATGTAGCACCGCACTGTACTGTAGAGAGGAGCTACTAGACCGCCAATCACTGCATGCACTTCACTAATTTATGTAAGAACAGAACAAGACATGTAGTACCACACTGTACGGTAGAGAGGAGCCACTAGACCGCCAATCACTGCATGCACCACACTAATACATGTAAGAGCAGTATAGGACATGTAGTACCACACTGTACTGTAGAGAGACGCTATAGACCACCAATCACTGCATGCACCTCACTAATAAATGTCAGAGCAGTACAGGACATGTAGTACCGCACTGTACTGTAGAGAGGCGCTACTAGACCACAAATCACTGCCTGCACTTCACTAATACATGTAAGTGCAGTACAGGACATGTAGTATCAGACTGTACTGTAGAGAGGCACTACTAGACTGCCAATCACTGAATGCATTGCACTAATACAGAGGTTTTGCAAATAAAATATTCATTATGATTGGCTGGATTTTTCATCAGTAGCATGTTCTGCAGATTGGCAGTGTATGACTGTCTGTGACAGTGTCCATGACATTGCATGGTGAGTATGTTCTCAAGAAACAATGTCCCATGAATGACCATGCTATGTTTGTAATTTAAAGTGGTTTTCTCACTACAATAATTAACCTTTAACATGTAGTGAAAGTTAAACGAAGACTATTACCTCATACATACATTACTGACCACCCCTCCCCACTCTCCCTCCTCTCTCTTATCTCTCATTGCTTCAAGCTACCATCAGTCAGTCCATCCATGTTCAGTCACTACCTACTGAGCCTGATCTCTAGCAATGGACTTTGTTTGCTTAAAGGGGTCTTCTAGCAGTTAAAGGGGTTTTGACATGATCTAACGTTGAATGTGGGATCTTCCAAAATGGGTATTTAATCACTTCTCTAAATATATATCATTAAAAAAATTGAAGCTTGTGAGATCTACATCCTTCCTTACATGCCCTTAGTTTCCTGTCAGTTTACATTAGACATGACCAGGAGCTGACAGGAGTTGATCTGGCCGTGCTTGTGTTGTTTGCACTTCTTATCTGATGGCATGGAACATGAACCAGCATTGAAAGGACTGGGGAGAAAAGATCCTGTGTCTTTTGTATAGAGAATCCATTGGTTGTAATGTAATTATCTGAGTAAATATGCAGATGCTCCCTTGATCCCTGCTCAGCCTCCTCCCCTCCTATCAGTTTGTGAACAAATGAAAGAACGCTGCCTGCTCGGAGCTTATCTTCTCTCCTGTGCACAATACAGTTCTCCTCTGTGGATTAGCCAAACAATGTTAACTCAACTACAGAGACTGAATATCAGGAACATGCATGGGAGGTGGTGCAATGACATCACAGAGGAGGTACTTGTTTTTTTAAACACAGAAACACAACGCCCCTTTTTTCAAGCCACAAGAGGGGAGAATCAGCCTGTTAGGTGAGGAACTCACTTCTTGGCAAAACCACTTTAAGAAAGCTTGTTCATCCATCGGGGCATGATAAAAAATAGAAGATGAGAATTATACTTCCCGGACACTCACGATCAATCCCAGTGTCCATCCCGCTCAGTCTCTGATGAAGCAGTGAACGTTCATTGTTCACTTGGCAGGTGCAGCCAATCACAGGCCACAACGTCACGTGGAAAACATTATTTGAATTTTTTCTTGTAATTAATACCATTTTTTTTTACTACTTAAAGAGAACCTGTTACATAGACTATGCCCCCCCCCTTGCTGAGGACCGAACAAGCTAATGTCAGACCTGCTGTTTCCAGCGCTGTGTCCCTTATTCTGTAAGATGCAGCAGTTTTCGTGTATTTAATGCTCAAATCTGCAGTTTTCAGCTAGAAGAGTTATTCGAAGAGTCCTTAGAGAGTCAGTTTTTTTCAAACCCGGCCAATCGGAGGCTAGCTCCGCCCACCTCAACTGACAAACCTATTACTTTGAATAGGTAGAAACATGTGAATAACTGTCAGTGGGCGGAGCTAGCCTTTGGTGGGTGGAGCTAACACCTGCTCATGAATAAGATTTAAGGGTAAATGCTCAAAACTGCTGCATCTTACAGAATAAGGGACACAGCGCTGGAAACAGCAGGTCTGACACTAGCTTGTGCTGTCCTCATCAAGGGGGGCATAACCTATGTGACAGGTTCTCTTTAAACAGTAAAATCATTGAAGATTAATAATTAAGTGTCACATTATAGACATTTTTGACAGATTATATTGTGCACATCCAGTCATATTTTTCTTGTCTTAGATTTTATTGTAAGTAGAGGACTGGAGAGCCACCTGTAATTGTGCGATTCTGTAGCTGTGCAGAGACAAGTGGCTTATCTCCATTATTTTCAATTTAATAAGGTCTACCTACATGTACTTTACCGCACACTAGACTCAACATATCAAGGATACACACTTCACTTTGCCGCCAGGTAGAGGAGGTTATTTCTTTTTAATAAGCCAGGCTCTCTTCTGATTCAATTCTTTTGGAACTCCGGCTGTATTTCTTATTTCCTTTAGAGGCACCACCAATCAAGGTTATAAAAAATATTCATCAATGTGAGGGCTGCCGCTAGAATAAAAGCAATTTATGACATATATAATTTAGTGACGGCTTCTAGCAATCTCTTCACTAGAAACCTGAAGGAGTTATTATTCCATTTCTTTGGACTCTTCTCGGTTTGCTTATGCTCCATTGGCTTTAATAATAGTTAGAACACAAAACAAAAAGAATGTGGCTTAGAATTATTTTCTCTAAGTATAGCTTTTTTCAGATTTTTCCATTCCTCAGATGAGATAGAATATCAGCTGTACACAGACCGACGGTTAGTGCAAGTAGATAAATTATTACAGGTCATAGATTAAGAAAAAGGACTAAGATTGTGAGATTAGTACAACGTCTGAGTCCCGTGGAACAATTATAAAGACCATAACTCCCAGACTCAATGTAATATTTTATTTCTGACTCCAGGGAAGGAGAACAAACTGCAAACATTCATCCTTATAAATTGATTTTTAACCCGTGTTTTTTCCAAAGTGCAGACTTTCAAGTGGAACATAGGGCCATGGGCTCTTTTAGAGTTGTTTACTGTTTTAGTACCTACACTCAAGAACTCTTCAATTTTCTAAACAGTTTTCGTCCTGGAGGTTGTATATCTCTGGTCAATATTGAACTCAAAAGATTCGTAAAGAGCATTTCTCATCTGGCTGTTTCCTCTTTAGGCTGTGGGTGGTTCTACAGGGATGACTGGCTATTTGTAGCTGAGCCTGCTACAGGGACATTGGTGTAATGGAAGGGTTAAAACTGCAGACCAGAAGACTACAGAGCTCTAAAGGGTTAAAGTTTGTCAGTAAGAATTATAAGCAAGCTCCTGTGCTGCTGGTAAGACACCGCAGGGAGGGACGTCACCATACTGGCCAACGCTGCTAGAGCAGAGGGAGGTTGTCGTTAATCTAGGGAAGGGGTCTCCAACTCAAGTTCTCAAGACCCACCAACAGGTCATGTTTTCTGGCTTTCCTTAGCATTGCATAAGTGATATCATTATTTTCAGTGCATTCTGCACAGGTGATTTAATTATTGTCAGTGCATTCTGTGGGAGACCCTGAAAACATGACTTGAGGACTGGAGTTGGGGGAACACTGATATAGGGAAGCTTGTGTGTACAATCAGGGGATAACGACTGCTCTAACTCTGAAAGGAAGCAAAATCAGAACAGCAATGTACTTAGTGATAGTCTTTATTTACCTTTGCTCACGTTTTTAAACCTGATCAATGTGCTGAGAATATCCCTTGAAAGACCAAGGGCCACATGTATGAACCTGTTTAGGTCTTAAACTCACTCTTTTGCCCATAGGTTACTGTGGGTAAAAAAGTGCGTTTTAGACCTAAACAGGTTCATACATGTGGCCCCAAATGTCATTTGATCAAGTATGTGCTGCATTTAAACTGTAAAGGGTAATTTTGTCAGGACCAGCCAACTTTCTAATATGTATGAGAACCTCCCAACTCTTACCTGACAGGTAAATCTATTTACTTTCTCTAAAGATAGGCCACTGTCAAAGGAGTCTGGCAGTGGCTTTCTTTACATTCACAACACATGCATGCACAGCCGGGCCAAGCATGCATATGTACAGGAGAGAGATAGCTCTTCCCGCCAAATGAGTTTTCAACCTGAAGATGTTTTGAAGGTGTAATGGGCAAAAACTAAGTGTGTTGCCTGGATTTAAAGTGTGGTTCTGCCATGAAGCTAAATCCCCTTTAGAGGCCTGCTTGTAGCTCTCTAGTAGCTCAGTAAATAGTGAGTAGGCTGCAATTGGGAAACTCTCATGTCAAAACTCCTTAAATGATTCAGAACTTTTGAACTAGTTTATCTTTACAATAAAATGTCCTAAACAGCCGAGGTACCCATGTCAGTAATGATTATTAGAAAGGGTTATATCTCTCCTCAGGGAGAGGCACCATGTAGGTGTGTGAGGATTTAAGATTGCCTTTTGCACCTCACAGGCGTTTACATATAACAAAGCATTATGGGATGAGAGCTGAATGCCGTCCTCATTGTAGTCATTGTACTCATTGTAGTCATTGTCAATTTGCTTGTGACTCACTGAGTCTCGGAAAGAGACAAGGATTCTTGCCAAGCCAGTAATGCTTATCTGCATACAGCTGTTTCGGGGTTTTACCTCTCATCAGTGCAGAGCACAGCTGGCTGGCTGAGTGAGAGGCAACAAGTGGCTCAGAAGGGGGGATATATTTCCTTGAGGAGAGGCACCATGTAGGTGTGTAAGGGTTTAAGATTGCCTTTTGCACCTTACGGGCATTTACATATAATAAGGCATTATGATTATTGTCACTAAAATGTATTGCCTCATTCACATGTATTGAAGCAGAGTATTGTAAATTGTAGGCAGTTTATTAAAACAACATCTCTATTTCAGTTCCAGGTAGACCTCGTCTTGTTATCAACCACACTCAGATGAGCACCGCTCTTGTTCAGTGGTATCCGCCAGTGGAAACCTTTGGCCCAGTGATGGGTTATCGTCTAAAGTATGGTCGCAAAGATATAGACATTCTCACCACTCTAGAGTTCTCAGACAAAGAAGACCACTTTACTGCCAAAGAAATCCACAAAGGAGCCTCATATGTATTTAAATTATCAGCCAGAAATAAAGTGGGCTTTGGGGAGGAAAACATCCAAGAAATTACAATCCCAGAGGAGATACCAACTGGATTTCCTCAAAACCTTCACTGTGACAGCATGTCATCAACATCAGTGCAAATAACATGGCAACCTCCAATCCTAGCAGAAAGAAATGGTGTGATCATCAAATATACCCTCCTGTACAGGGATATCAACAATCCATATAATCCATTGGAAGTTCCTATTGTTCCGGCTGACACAACCGTGACTCTCACTGCGTTAAAACCTGATACCTTTTATGATGTTAAAATACGTGCTCATACCAGCAAGGGTCCTGGTCCATTTAGTCCAAGTGTCCAATTCAGGACGCTGCCAGTAGATCAAGGTAGGATTTGTCTACGTAAGGCTTTCTCCTTAGAGGAATATCTTTTCTTGGGAAATCAGGGTACAGAAAAGGTTGCTATCCTGATGGCACTACTCACTTTGTTATTGGATAAGGTAATGTACATGACCTTAATGTGTTTCAAAAGCATTCAGTTGGGTTTAGTCTCGCTAGTTCCGGCTAATACTATCAGGTAAGATAATCTGGAGCAACGAAAAGCAAAGTACAGGGTCTTCATAATCCAGCTTTTCCTTCATCTCGTCTCAGACTTTTAGACATTAAGAGGAAATGGTCCAAGGGAAGACAGGTGTAAGGGTTAAAAGAATAGTGCAAATGCAATTTTTTTACTTTTCCAGCAGTGTTCGCAAAAAATTTTCACGTAAAAGCTGTGATGAAGACATCAGTACTGCTGTCATGGGAGATTCCAGAAAACTATAACTCCGCATTGCCTTTTAAAGTAAGTTATTCCTCTTGATTTCACGCAGAGCTAACATATCCAACAGAAAATCGTCAGTTCTTGATCATTCATAGTGAAACACACAGGCCGTACAATCCAACTTACTTTGTATACCCTTCTTATTCCATTGTAGTCTAAACTTATTCAGTACTAGCATTTTTACAGATAGGAGAAGGGTAAAGAGAGAGAAGAATTTAAGAATTTTCTCAATATTTGTAAAAGTGTTTGAATACTACACAAACTGCCTAAGGGCATGTCCCCACAGCACCAGTTTGCGCCCAGTTTTTCAGACGGTTAGCGGTTTTGTAGACAGTCTGAAAAAATTGCCGCAAACTAACACACCGGACCGCTATGGAAAAACCGTGCAGCAGTCCCCACTGCACGGGTTTTCTGCCCGGCGGTTTTTCAAATCGCCGTCCGCCCGAAAACATAGAACACGTTCATTCTTCCGTCCGGTTTTTTGACGGAATATGAACATGCCAATGGGAAAGGGGAGGACTTTTCTCCGCTAATCGCAGAGAAAAGACGTCCCCCGGCGGCCGAGGCGACAGCAATAAAACAGGACAACCGACCGGTATTTGTCTTCTGCCGTGGGAAAGAGCCCTAATACTGTTGAGAACAGCACGCTACTTCTTGACTTTATATTGGGCACCTGAAATGGGGTGTAGGTTCCCAATACTGGTTCAATATAGGAAGTTCACAGAAAATAGTCAGCACTCCAGATATGTGATGAATCAATAATTCTCAACTTAAACTTAAGACCCATTTAATTAAACACATTGTTGTTGTTGATTCTTTGTAAATATGAATAACCAACAAGTTACACGCCATAGATATGAGAGTAACAAATACATTTTATTCTAAATATACTAAAAAAAGTATAAAAAAGTAAAACAAAGTACCCATGCAGACCTGCCCATGAACGGACATACAACCCCAATTATATAACACTTATTCACATACCTATAGAGAATGAAATCAAGGCAAGTAATGTACAAGGATATGCAAAGTCAGAAACAGAACAAAATGTACAGTAATAATAATACCTAACCTGAACTGAGGATCCAAAGAAAGTGAATGGAGTCTTCGGGTATGTTCACACGGTGTATTGGGGCGCGTACTGTACGAGCCGCAATACGCCGTGTGTTTTAGAAGCGCGCGCTGTCCAGCGCATACTTCTAAGGCACGGAGGGGCCGGCCCCATTCACCTTAATTATCAGCGGCGCGCAAGCGCCACGAAGAAGCGACATGTCACTTCTCTCCCCTGGCGTGCAATACGATCGTATTGTATGTCCGGGGAGACGAGACGTAATTCATAGTTCTTTATGAGAGCTATGGATTACCGTAATTGCGGCGCGCATTTCGGCCATATTCGAAATGCACGCCGCAATTACGTCGTGTGAACATACCCTTAGAGATGAGCACACCACCCCAATGAACATTTCACTTGCACTTCCCCACAAGAAGTGTAAACGAAACATACATTGGGACAAAGTGCTCATCTTCACTTTCTTTTGGATCCTTAATTCAGGTTTGGTATTGTTATTACTTTACACTTTGTTCTGTTTGTAACATTGAATATACGTGTACGTTACCTGCCCTTTTACTTTATGTGTTTGTGATCTAGTGTTATTTAACGGGCAAATCTGTTGCTGTTGCGGTTGTCAACCTTTTTGGGTGGTGGTTTTTAAACATTTTTTTAATAAGCAAACATGGTGTTTTTACATTTTTCTAAAAGATTCACACAGAAAACTGAGGGTTTTTTTAAAATCTATGTCTGCCCGTTTTTTTCATTGTTTTTTCCGTTTGTTATTTCTTCATTCACCGAGAATTTGGAAAGATGTTAGTTTTGTTTGTTTTTTTGGACATTTCCTTTAATTAATTATCCATATTGTATAATATATAAAAAAAAAAAAAAAAAAAAACGACCAAATTTATCAGTAGATCTCTAATTTTTCCTATACTTTCTGCCTAACAAGATTCTGTATGATGACGGGAAGAAGGCTGCTGAAGTGGATGGTCGGGCCACACAGAAGCTGATCATCAATCTTAAACCGGAAACCTTATACTCCTTTGTCTTGACTAATAGAGGAAATAGCGCAGGTGGACTGCAGCACAGGGTGGCAGCAAAAACTGCTCCAGATGTTTCCCCGGGACAAACCCGTTTTTTTTTTTGGAAAAAACCCAATTCGGAGGGGCATGAAACTGTGGAGCTGCCCGAAGTTCCTGCCAACGAAAAAATAAAGTAAGTCTCCATTACTTATGTTTTATTAGCAGTTGTGTTTTCGTTTACCTGTTCTAAAGCCTCGGGCCCCAATTTTTAAGAAAGATCAAATGGGATACTTGCCCATAGTAACAAATTGAAATTATTTTTTGTTCTTTGAAACAATGATGGTTACAATTTGATTAGTTTCTGTGGACAACAATGCATTTGTTTCTCTGAAGCTCTAGCGCCCTCTTTTGGATGTAACAAATCCTCAATTTGCTTTTGACCCCCGGATCTTTTGGAAAAGCAAAAGGGATATTTACCCAAGCCCATCACCCATCTGTTTCGGGGTTTTGCCCTGAAATGGCTTATACAGTGATGTGCGGTTTTGGGAAATATCCCTTCTTGCTTTCAAGACCGAGGGGGTCAAAAGCAATTGGGGTTTTTGTACACCCAAACAGGGGCACTTTAGTTTCGCCCTTTCCCATAATGCCTTGAATATTTCTTTGGAGTGCAAAAAGGCAATTTTCGTTCCACAGCCTATGTAGGCGCTCTCCCTAAGGAGAGATCTTCCCTTTCTTTGTTTCTTTGAGAGAGTTTTGATAAACAGAGCCCTAAAGCTTCTAATATTTGTTACGGTACCTTTTTTTTCTAGTAAGGTATTGCACTGTGTTGACCATCCATTGAAGAAGTTATGGGCCAGTTATGAACCTGTTTAGGTCAAAATAAATTTTGGGTTTTTCCCATAGGTTACAGGGGCAAAGATGATTTTTAGCCCTAAAACGTTTCATCATGTGGCCTATGTGTTGTTGTTAGCTACGAAAGAGACTCTTCCCAGTCAACTTTTTTTGATCATTCCATTAAAAATAATTTTGGTTCTTGGTCTTTAACACTGCTATATTGCAGTACTGGGGATATTGTTCCCAATACTCCAGTTTTCTCCCATAGCCCTTAAACATTTACAGGCTACGTGGACTTAATGATAGCTGTCCCAGATGTTGAGGAGCCTACTCAGATGCAAAAACATTGTACTTTTCTTGTTGGGATCCCTTTTGGTGGTTCCTTTATTAGCCTACTAAGTGATTTTCTCTATGATGGTCATAGCATCTATACGTTTTTTCTACTTTTTTTCTGTTTCGTTCCCTTTCATTAGAGGGGGGGGGGGGGGCCCATCTTAAAAAGATGGCAATTGAATTACCATATAAAAATTTGTGAAAAGACAATATAGAGATCTCCTGAATTACCTTTTTACAATGACCAAAGAGCATTCTCTCTGTCTCTATTTTAGGGAAATAGGTTTTACAAAATCATAGGGGGTTTTTTTTTACTGAAAGAGCGGTAAAATTTAGGAATCATTGTACAAGCATTTATGGTGGATTTTTTTAACAAGTTCAAAAGGGACTAAGGAGTTTTTCTTTAAAAATGTAATATTACATATTATGGTCACTAGATTTGGAGATAGGACAGAATCCAGGGATTTATTCTGATTGCAATCTTTGGAGTCGGGAAGGATTTTTTTCGGGGTTTTAAAGGAAAACTGCATCCATCTCATAATGGTTTTTGCCTTCATCTGGGTCAACACAATAGGGTTAAAGGTTGGGCTTGATGGACCTGTGTCTTTTTTTCATTGTTATCTACAACATTACCATATTTGCTGTGGGGCCCTATAAGCTCTATTTTTTTTTTTTTTTTATTTAAATTTTTTTTTTTTTTTTAAGGTTTTTTAAAATTTTTTTTTTTTTTTTACCCAGTTGCCAAATATTACCCCTTTTCTTGTCCACACATAAGACTTTATTCACACTTACGGCATTGTTTTCATTTTTAAAAATTATTGCATTGCCTTTTTTAAAAGGTTTATTGCCGATGCATGTTTTATGGATCATTGCTAGACTTTCCATACAATGGATACAAATGGTGCCCAACAGACCCCAACTTACAATGGACATTTTGTTAGCAGGAATATTGCCGAATGCCTGATACATATTTGTGCAGTTTGGCTACGGCATTACTATAAAATTCCTAGAACACTATTGCTGTTAATTGCTAATGAAAAATAATTATTAGCCAAAAATGATTTATGAGCCGTTTAATATTTAGAGACTGTGTGGACTAAAAGGAAAATGAGTAAACAGTGAATAGACTGATAAACATTAGTAGGCATGTACTTGGCGGCAGCGAGGTTGCTTTTTTTAGAATTTTTGAGTGTGTTCCTGTAGATAAAAATTTGTTCCTTATACAAAAGGATGCCATTAAAGGTGTAGTGTAGTGGAAGAGCTACCAATGCTGTAATTAATTCACAAAATTAACTTATGATTATGCATGCAGCATGCAAATGTTTCCATAGCTCACTGCTAAAGTGACAAACACGAGTGCAGCTTGGGCCTTGCATAGAAATTCCAATAAATCCTGACTATAAATATGATTTGCTCTTTGTATCTTCAGTATTTAAGATTTTTTTTTTGTATTCTTCCACAGTACTGTATACAAGCTCTAATTATCATTTTTTTTTTCATTTTAAAAAGAGGCATTACATTGGGCATTGTTTTCCCCGAAAGAAAAACTCTGGAAAGTTTATTAAGCCCTGGGAGAGCCCAGTTGGGGGTTGGAATTTATAGGAAATAGGAAAATTATTTTTTTAGCCCCGTCAAACAACCCCATTTTATTTCGGGACTCACTCCAAACCCAATGTTGGATACGATGACGAGAGGGCACTTTCTATTTTCCATGCCCATTTTTTTCTAATGTCGTTAAAATTTTTAGTTTTAAAAATTTTCGGCTCTCGGCCCGTGGGGACAGTGTTTTTTTTACTTAAAATTTAAAAAACCAAAAAAGAAGGCCTGATCTCTTCTCTTTGTAATAAATATTTTAGTCTGCAAAAAAAAAAAAGATGTGAAAGTTCAAAGAGGTGAAATGATTATACAGCGATGGTTTAATCTCTATGGATATGAACTCTATTAAAGGTCGCGTTCATTTTGTTGCATTGTAAATCTAAACAAATCTAAATTTTCAATTTTCATCGCATTTAACTTTCGACCATGCCTTGGTTCTTTTTTAAAACCCAACTAAAATTCTTGTATGTCTAGGTCCCCAGTTTAAAAGGGTTTGCAATGAAACAAACATGGCTGAGCAGCTTGGATGTTTGCCCTTAATGGCTTAGTCTTTTGTTTTTTCAGCCAAGTTGTTTTTTAGATAGGACCACTTTTCTCAAAGTATGGGTTTTACTTTTCTATTTTACCTTTGGCATAATAAAATTTTTAAAAAATTTTTGGGGCTGTTTTTTTCAGCCACACCAAATCTATAGCATTCATAGCCAATGCTACGGGCGACATGCCAAATTTTATGCGCCAAATATTGAAAAAAAATGTGCCAATTTATGAACCGTTCGGGGCGAAATCAGGTCTTCTAGCGCCAGGCAGTTTTTGGGGGTCAAGTTCTAACTTGAAGTGGTTTACCTGTTTCCGTAATGGCCTGAAAATTCCCACGAGCTTAAATATGTGCTTCACTACGGTTCTAGTGCGCCCCGTTCCCGCACTCTCCCCGAATCGGGCCTTACAAAAAACTGCCGGCATAAGTATGCCTCTGGGAGCAGCGGGGATTTAAAAAAAATGAACGGGGGTGCGCCTGATATCGGGGTGGGAAAAATCTAGATATCTGCCCCGCCCCGTTCATTTCATTTTTCCCTATGTGTTTTTATAGGGCCACTCTAAAGGGTTTTTTCCAGCTATTAAAATTTTATTTTAAAAGGAACAGAGTAGGGGGAAAAAAGAAAAAGCCGCTTCCCCCCTGACCCACCATGCCATTTTATATGCCCCCGGGCCTCCTCTCACTTCCTAGCGGGGGCCGCTCCTATTGGTGAATGGAGCACCGTCTCGGATGTCTGATCGAGGGTTTAAATTTTTAAACAACTGGAACTCACCTTTGATTATGTCAATTTGAAAAGTATGAACAGCATCATTTTTAAGCATTAAAGGGCGTTATATTTAGTGACAACTCTGTTGTACTGCTGGAGACTCAGGTAAAACAGGTTAGCAACAGTGTACACTTAACACAGATTACTCGTTATGTGGATTGTATTCATCTAAGACATTTCTCCAGTTATTTCCAATCCTTTTTGGTTGCCATTGAAGAGGTTGTAGGGAAACAAAAATAATCTCAGTGGATTGTCCAGGGCTTTATTCATCTCTCTGTGATTTTTTGTTCTAGTTTTTGGTTTTCTGTGCTGTATGTAGCCTCCCTTCTCTACAACAGAGCAGCAGTATTTAATTTTTGACAGCTTTTTCCCATTGCCCTGTTAAAATAAATCTGCTTTGTCTATCTTCTTTACTGCCAGCTTGAATCTCAGTGTAGGCCCCTTTTTCCTACCTATTGTCGGGAGACATGGCCAAAGGGATCTGGCTTTAAGGTCTGCCCTAAAAGAAGCCAAATCCTCTTAGTAACCTGATCTCCAGGAGTTGACACAGAGCTGTTTCTTCTGTGTCCAGACACACTAAACTATTGAGCTTTCTCTCATTAAACGGCAGCAGAACTGCAGAAAGCTCACAGAAAATGAATTGAAAGTACATTTCAAAACTTATGAGATATTATTCAGAAAAAAACGTTTTAACCTGGACAACACTTTTAAAGGGGTTGTCTATGTAAATTGTTTTAAAATCAATGCTGATACTGTAGTGGGAAAATAAAACAAAAAAAAAATCTGATACAGAGTATTAGGCTATGGTCACAAGATGGGTTTTAATCTGGAACTCTATGCAGATTTCACATCCGATTCTTTGTCAAAATCCATGTGTATCTTAAATGGGCAATCTGCCCTGTAGTTCACATTGTGAAATACAGTGCAGGTTCTTTACACCACAAATCCACGGTGCAGACAAAAAAGAATGAACATGTCCATTCTTTGAAGTAGATTCTTCTTAGATTCCATGTCAGGCAGGTGTTACCTGGATTAGTGAAGCTATGTCCAAATCGGAGGGGAAAACTGCATTTGCCTAGGATTTCTGCCACATATTCCATGTTGGATTTTTCCATTTGGAAAAAGTCGACGTGTGAACTTTGACCTTAAAAGGTGAATTTAATTTTTTTCTACTTTACTGCTACAGCACCAGAATTTCTTTAAA
This sequence comes from Phyllomedusa bahiana, assembly GCA_025379985.1. Taxonomy (NCBI): domain Eukaryota; kingdom Metazoa; phylum Chordata; class Amphibia; order Anura; family Hylidae; genus Phyllomedusa; species Phyllomedusa bahiana. The sequence goes on along the minus strand of JAODAL010005674.1, from coordinate 67,729 downwards.
AATACTAACATGAACAAGCCCTTTAAGCCTGCACGACAATGCAATACAAAATGGCCACCTTTTGGGAGGTTTCTGAAAATGTAAAATAAATATGTACAAAAATGTTAAAAACAAAAATACAAATATTTCTAGCTTCTTAGAAGGCTTTGTGACTGATGGAAATAAACAGCTTCCCAAACAATCATAAATTATGACTGCTCTTCCCCTTATACTTTTAAAACTTATAAAAGGTTTGTCCAGTCCTGTAAAATTATGTTCAAATGGGTCGGGCCTAATTATTATTTTTTTTTTTAATTTAAAGTTATACTCACTCCCTTGTCCTGCACCACTACTACTCTAAATTGCTCTGGGACCCACTCCTTCACTTTTGGGTCTTCATCCTGATACTCAGGAGATGCTTGTGCACTATTCACTCACCATTGACTGCAAGGACCTTTTGTGTTTTGGCAAAAGATTCCGGAAGTTGAGGAGAGTGGGTATCAGGGTGGTTCTGAGGAACAGTAGTGCAGGTCAACGAGTATAACTTTATTTTCCGTTTTCTCCCAGCTTGGCCCCATTTAAGTGTAATTTTATAGGACTGAGCAAGCCCTGTAAACTAATGGCAGTCAGCTGCCTATTTATAGGTTATAATCTGGTACACAAAGTGGAGCTGCGCATTAAATGGAAAAACAATGCTTTATAGATCTATGTTATAGATCACGAACATTTTCTATTTTGAATATTAACCATTTAATTATAAAGTATACAGAATTTTCCATTCGCTACAGCTGTAGAAATATATAGATTTGCTTGCCAATCTTTATGCATGAAGCTGCTCTAGAAGCCTTTCAGGATTTACTTCTGGATCAACAGTTTAATGTTTCGAAATGAATATTAGTAAAAGATCTAATCTGTTATTACACTGGAACAGGAGCCCCAACACGACCCTTCTGCAGTTATATCCTCTTAATGCGAATGCTCCATTGTGACATGATTTATTTTACTCCATTTACATAAAATTAACATTTCTACCAATATTAAGACTATGGCGTGTGTATGCTCTCATTCCCAGCCATTAGTATATCACGAGGTTGTCTCTAAATCCATAAATGGCAAAAGTCAATGCTGGATCATCTGATAGCTCATGTGATTCCTTGGCGTAATCAGCTTTCTCTTATGAAGCAACATTAAAAACCCACCTGCATACAGTTATCTGATAAGCGTTTGTGAGCTGCTGCCATGGCAGCTTTGCATTCTAGTCATTAGACTTGGGGCATTAATCCTCAATGAATTTTAAAGACCAGTCTAGGATCTATCCATATCTTGTATATACACCCGTGTTCCATAACATTAAAACCAGTGGCAGGTGAAGCAAATAACATTGATTGTCTCAGGATACTAGTATTAACCATACAATTTTGATAGATAGGTTCAGAGTTTCTCCAGAGTGGCAGGTCTCGTTGAGCGTTCCAGTTATGCAGTGGTCAAAAGTGGTCCAAAGAAGGACAACTGTCAACCAGCAATTTGGTCACCCAAGGCTTATGATGCTTATAGAGAGTGATGTATAGCCCATCTAGTCTGATCCCAGGGAAGAGCTACTATAGCACAGATTACAAAAAAAAATTAATGTTGGATATGATAGAATACACGTGGCTTTGCTGTATATGGGGCTATATAGATCAGTCAGAGCATTCATCTTGAGACCTGTCCATCACAATTGCCTACAGTGGAGACTCGAGTATCAGGACTGGGCTATGGAGCAATGGAATGAGGTGGCCTGGTCTGATAAATCACCATTTGGTTTACATAATGGGGATGGCCGGGTACGTGTGCCGGTTCCTACGTGGGGAAGAGACAGTATCGGAATGCACTATGGGACAAAGGCAAGCCGGTAATGGTGGTGTGATGCTCTGGGCAATATTGTGATGGGATCATGTGGATGTTTAGAGCAAAAAGCGAAAAAATGAACCAGCTCACCGTTTTCCTATGATGGCCTCCGCACGTATCCCGGTCAGAGCAGTCCGTGAAGATTCAGCAAGGCATAAGATAGATGATACAGCGGTACCAGTGGATGAAAGAATTCACCTTTATTGTGCATCCATATAATTCAGGGTAACCCGTGATGACATAACAGACACAAAAAACCCTATAAACGCCGACGCGTTTAGGTGGTGAAACACCCTATCCCCCCACTGCCATGATTCAGGTGGTAACCACCTATACTGCCAGATTAAGGGTTTGTGTTTCAGCCACCTGAAACGAGCGGCTTTGTTTTTCTGATGTCATCACGGTACCTGTATCATGTGGATGTTAACTTGACACATACCACCTACCTGAACATTAGCAACCATAGAATACAATAAAGCAGCTCAATGAGACTTGACAGATTGAGTTATCCGGCTGGTAGTCGCTTGGAGGTGTGTAGAGCCAACCACTTGTCTTAATCTAGAAAAAAGTGGTAAGCTAAAATCTTGAGCTTTAATTTTTCAAGATTAAAACCTCACTGTGAACATCAAGGGCCACATCTATGAAAACTGTCTAGGTCTAAAACTTACTTTTTTGCCCATAGCAACCAATCAGAGCACCCCTCTCATTTTTTCCAGAGTACTATATGAAATGAAAGGGGCCCTCTGATTGGTTTCTATGAGCTCTGATTGGTTGCTATGACCTCTTGTTTGTTACTAAGAACTCTGATTGTTTGCTATGGGCAACAAAGTAAGTTTTAGACCTAGACAGTTTTCAAACATGTGGCCCCATGTGTCCACAGCTGCTTCGGATAACAATCCTTAATCATAGTGTGGCTATTCAGACATGGAAACTCCTACTTGCAACACAAGTCAATAAGTCACAAGTTCATTCCAGACCAATAAACAAGTAGTGTCAGATATTTACAACTAAAACAATAAACTGTAAGTACAACATCCCATAATTCTCTAAAATGATCATAAAAAACATATGTAATAATACACACCATGAGTAGAAACCCCTTCATTACTGATAAATAACTTCTTATTTTTTATATTTAAACCATTCGGCATCATTGTACCCAAATGAAATATCCAAAAATATTCCCTCACTCTTAGTTGACCTTGGTGATCTCAGCCCCTCACTGCTGGCAAATGTAAATGCTGATATATCTCCTCTGTGCACAGTACAAGAAGGTCTGGACACCGCATAGATTTTAGTGGAAGATGGTTTATCTGAATCCGATAAGTGACAATGCATTCTTACTTTCAAAGGACATGCTGTGCAGCCGATATATTGTAGGCTGCACGATCTACATGTAATAAAATAAGCAACATATTTTAGATTTCAGGTGATAAAGCTCTTAATATTATGAACCTTGTTATCATTCTTAGATGAAAAGGGGTCCATTGACACACACAATTCCAAGCAATGCATCTGTGGTGTCCACACTCATAAAAACCTACCTTTTTGCAGACCAAGTCCACCCTGAAATGCTAATTGAATTCCATAAGGTATTGGCCTCTTTCAGCAGAATAATATATGCATAAACAATATATGCACATACATACACACAAATATAATATAACATAATATAACATAAAACATAATAACATATCCATAAACAATATATACACATACATACACACAAATACAACCAAATGTAACATAAAACCGAATAATACATACATAAATAATATAGCGCACAGGAAGAAGAATCTGCATACATAGAAATACATGCATGTATATATATATATATATATATATATATATATATATATAATATTATATACATATATATATATATACTCATTAACCCTCCTAACATACTGCACAATCAAGTGCTATTGGGTGATTAGAGAAAGAGATATCTTTCTGATGGCAAAGCCTAATTAACACTACTCCTTACAGAAGAATAATGTGGGTTGGCTGAACCCAAATTCTACTGTAGTCTAGCGTTGGCTTAGATTTATCACAGTGACTCAAGCAGCATGATACATTTTGCAAATCTTTAGTTGTTGTTGTGTATACCAGCTATTGGTTGGCTTTTTGGTATTTTACACCATTATTTTTTCACTAAAGTTGTAACATGTAGAGTTGCATTTCAGGCCACTCTACCACTCTTCCCACTAAGCCATACCTGTGTGCTGCTATGCTACCTTGACAAGGGAGGTGCAAATAGTGTCAAAAAACATAATAAATGCACCCAAGCTCAGAGTTCTGTCTCATTTCTAAGGGTATGTTCACACAGTGTTTTTGGATCCAAAAATCGCAACCAAAAACGCAGCATCAGTCGGATCCAAAACGTATCCAACACGGAGGCGCATGTTTGGATGCGTTTCAGCTACAGCAGGATCGCGCCCTATAGTTTATAATAGGGCTCAATTCTTAGAACGGATCCGAAAGATGCAAATAAACATGCATCGGCGATCACTCATCTGAACACCGATGCGTGTTTTACATTAAAAGCAATGTAAAATCACAGTGATTATTGCTAGATGGGTATTTGGGTCCGTCTAGACTTCATACAACTGAACACGCTGTTTGAGCATATCCTCAATGGAGCAGATTTATTCATGTTTGCTTGAAGAAAAAAGCCTAAAGCTAGAGGAGCCTGGCCTGAGATGCACCATATGTATCACTGATGCGCACAATGTTCGGTGGATTTGGTGCATCTTTGGTGCACAGTCAACTCTTTACAAATCCTTATACCAGCCCTTGAGTGAAGTGGCAAACACTGTTAGCAAAACTAATGAATTTTCTTACTCGAGAAAGCCACATAACTTTTTGTAGACACTTTGCAAAAATTTTGGGAATTACGCAAAAAGTGTCCAAATAGATAATTAATTAGGTGCATAGCATTTGTGACAGATATATATATATGTGTGTGTGTGTGTATTTATATATATATATATATATATATATATATATATATATATATTTTTTTTTTTTTTTTTTTTTAAATGTATGAGAACTAACTAGTGGTAGATAGTGGTAGAGACATACGTACAGTCTCACGTGTGAACATTCTTGCGCCAATTCTGTGCGGAGTTAACCACCTCCTTTATACATCACAGGTGCTGCATCACAGGTGACACATTGTACAGCCTGAAGGGAACCTAATCCTTGCTTAGGACAGCATACGCTAGTGACCGACATGCCGCTTCCAGCAGTGTGTCCTTTATTCTACAAATAATTTAAAGATAACCTGTCACATAGGTTATGCCCCCCTTGCTGAGGGCAGCACAAGCCAGTGTCAGACCTGCTGTTTCCAGCGCTGCGTCCCTTGATCTGTAAGATGCTGGAGTTTTTGAGTATTTAATGCTCAAATCTTCAGTTTTCAGCCAGAAAGGAGTCATAAAAAGAGTCAGTTTTTTCAAACCCCGCCCATCTGAGGCTAAGCCCGCCCACCTCAACTGATAAACCTATTACTTTGAATAGGTAGAAACATGTGAATAACTGTCAGTGGGCGGGGCTAGCCTTTGATGGGCGTGGCTGACACCTGCTCATGAATAAGATTTGAGGGGTAAATGCTCTAAAACTACAACATCTTACAGAATAACGGATGCAGCGCTGGAAACAGCAGGTCTGACACTAGCTTGTGCTGCCCTCAGCAAGAGGGGCATAACATATGTGACAGGTTTCCTTTAATCCTGAAATCTTGCATGGTGCAGCCTACTCTGCCAGAGATGAATCCAGTTTATTCATGAGCAGATGTAAGCCCCGCCTGCCTGCCAGTTGCTAGCCACGTGCACCCACCTCTTATCGACAGGCTTCTATCTATCTACATTAATAAATCTGGAAAAAAGCGCAGCAGAGAAAAATGATGATAAAATGTTTTTCTCCGGAGTGCTGCGATTTTTCCTGGTTTTTTAATTTACATTTGGGTTAATAACCATAATCATGTTTTACATGCAACCATTTTTTTTTTTAGCTATTGTTGGTTGTGCTGCTTTTTTCTTCAGTTTTATCTACAGTAATAGATAGAATTATTGTGGGGAGTAGGCAGGGTGAGTAGTGGGTGGCAGGGGCTGACATACAGGACTCGGACAGGATGTTATGGTGCCCTTGGCATCCTATATGAAAAATTCAGCCCCATCCATACATCCTTGTGCCCCATTTTCAGCCTGGGATGAAGTAGCACCCTAGGTCGCCTACCCGTCGTCCCAGCCCTGATGACATATCCCAGGCATCCTCAATCTGCGGTCCTCCCGCTGTTGGCAAAATACAATTCCCCTCATGCATTTATATCATCGATAACGGTGGGAATGATGGGAGCTGTAGTTTCCCAACAGCTGGAGGGCCACAGTTTGAGGAGGCCTGACATATACTGATGAATAAATGGATTCATCTCTGGCAGAGTGGGCTGCAACTCTGCCAGATTTGGTGATTAAAGGGGTTGTCACACTACAAAGAAAAGCTTTCAAAATGTAGGGAACACAAAATATAGACATTTTCCAAATATATTGCTTTTTTAATCTGTTTTTGTTAAGTTACTACAAATGATTTTTTTCCCACCCTGGCTATTTCTTTTCCCCATGTTACCGACCTGTGTACATATCCCCCCCCCCCCCCCCTGCTGTTTGTTCTATGTGATAGCAGTGGGTGATGTCATCACACAGGTCGTGGCCGCTCTGTGCTGGCCAGCAGTAAAATGCTTGATTTATCTAAAGTAAACAGCTCTATTTAGGGCTTTTGTTTGAGGGATCAGATAAAAACTCCTGCTAGTAGTTTTGGAGAACTTCTGAGCTAACTGAAACTAATTAGCAGAATGAAAACACAGAGTTGAATACACCACGGAGCTGTATGCTATTTACAGTCAGTCTGACCAGGAAGCGACAGAGTATTTCATTCATGCATCCTATGAAACTCTGTAGGGAGACAACCCCCTTTAAATATTCTGAAACTACTGTACCCTATAGAATAAGGGACACACAACTGGAATAAGGGACACATGTCTGGAAAACAAGGTGTCTGTCACTAGCTTATGCCGTCCTTTGGCAAGGGCTGTTTAAGCTATGTGACATGTTCCCTTTAACGATTGCTGTAGAAAAATAATAACGCAAGTAGATACATAAAATATTGTTTTTAAAATTAAAATAAATTATTAAAAAATAATATTGCACATGACAAGAATAATCAGGAACACAAGCACAAAGATGTATCAGGAACACCACGAGTCGAAGGCTTAGCTGTCACCTTGAAATAGCGTAGCACACTGCAAAGTTTCAAAGGATAAAAGAAGAAGTGACATTGAACTTTCTCAAGATTACATGACATGGCTACGTGAAGCCGGTTCCCATAACAAAGTGCCATTTTAATCATCCTGTACTTTGTGGAGCATTAATGTGTGTAATAGTTTGATAAAGAACATTTATTAATTCAGAAATTTTTGGGTCAGAATGGGTTGCTTCCCACTTTGTACCAGTATAATGAAGAGTTGAGGCCTCATTGTAGAATTAATGGTGGAGGAAATAAGATATGCATTGACTGGAAAATGAAAATGATTCCCGATAAAGGACCAAAGACCTTCATATATCTCCGGGAACTGCATTCACCACATAAAATGTTGTGTGAAAGGGAAAATATTGCTGCTTTTCCCCTAAATAATATAATTTTTCCCTTCCTGCCTCTGTTGTCTCCAGTAGTGTCCTGAGTTATGTGGCCATTTATTTCTGCGTTTTCATCTTGGAAATCATCTCATTGTGACTGATCTACCTAGCGACTCCTTCTGTGACCCTCTATTAACCTCTTACACACTCAGATTTCAATGCATTATTGATATGACGGAGGGGAATGTTCATTAAAGTCTCATTTAAATATATTGTTAAAAAGATAATATTTGCAAATGTCTGGGCGAAGTGTTATTTAAGGCACTAAAATATTTGCAAGTAGATTGCATTTTAGTGCATATTTTATTGCTGCAGCGAGACGAACAGTCTATCCAGTTACAAATTATAGGAAAACTATGTAAAAAAAAAAAAAAGCTTTAATGAGTATGACAGGAGAGCTACGGTACGTGCTTCAATTAAAAGATAATGCTTGAAAGGTCTGATGTTTTATTTTCAATAGGAAGAAAGAAATGCATTCCAAGTACCCCTTAAAGGGGTTGTCTCATCTCAAAGTTTCATAGGATGCATGAATGAAATAATGCAGCTTTGCTCTGTCACTTCCTGGTCGAACTGTCTGTAATTAGCATATGAGCTCTGTGTATTCAGACCTCTCTGTTTATTAGTCTAGATTAAATAAAATTAAACCTTCTCTGAGGTCCAGAGAAGCTTCGGGAGCTAATGTAAACAGTAGAGTAATTAGTCTTTTGTCTGAAAGATCAGATAACAAACAAGCTCTCACTGTTTGGAGTTCTGTGTGCTGCAACCTGTGTGCATGACCTCACTCCCTGCTATCAGATAGAACAAACAGCAGGGGGGGAGATGTACACAGGTCGGTCACTTGGAGAACCAGAGAAAGCCCAGAAGGTGATAAAATCACTTGTAGCTCCTTAACAAAAAAAGATGAACAACGCAATATATTTGGAAAACGTCTTAATTTAGTGTTCCCTACATTTTGAAAGCTAATCTTTGTAGCGAGACAATCCCTTTAAGAAATGACTGCTTTCTATTAGAGTCAAATAAAATTTTTATCAAAAAAAGACAAAAAGTACAGCAGGTTGGTTCTCCAAGAATGTAACTCTTTAAAGGGAACCTGTCACATTGGACAAGCAGTCCGATCGGCCAACGTCACAATATACAATAGCGCAGGATGAGCTTAGTAAATGAAAAGATCTCTGATTATTCTAGGAGTCCAGTGGGTGGTCCTAATTTATGACTGACAGCTGTCTCTATATGTCTATCCAGGAAGGATGCCAATCATTGCGTAAAACTGCCTATTGCACTCCTAAGTTATGGGTCTAATATGCTAGCTATGTGCCTAAGATTTGCTATGCGCCTAAGATATACTAAGCTAGGCTATGCAAGGCATACCACGAGCCAGATTTATGAACCCACATATGACAGGTTCATACATTCGGGTGCACTATACACTCATTTAATGCGTCTTAAAACCGGAGTGCCGGTGCCTCTCTTCTGACATGTTGCCCGGTATATCAGTCTGTTCAGCTTCTCCTGAAGATGCCGATAGATTGTGATATGGAAATCAATCAATTCTAAAATTCTATAATACAGGGTTAAAAGTTTAGCAATTTCTAATGATCAGTATTCTTCCATAAAATGTTTGTGTCCTTGTTATTGTTTGAGAGAATTTCAGACACAGATTCCAACAAAGTGTAAATAATGGCTTATATCTTGGTTTACCTAGGACGATGTAGGCTAAATGTCTAGTACATCTTGTCAATACCTTTGTTTTTCTGGCATGCGCAATAGAAACACTGAAATCTCATATCACTACGTCATACATGCTAAATGGCATTCACGAATACTTTAGAATAATCAGCATAATTAGAGGTGTGATGTTAGTACTGACCAGTAAAGATGCTTATTAATGATTATTAATGAGGTGATTGTTATAATACATGAATAATTATAAAAGAGGTGTTAATAACAAAGATGACTAAAAGCTATTAACCAATAGAAATGTATCTGTTTTGCATAAATTGCTCAAAGTTAATAAAACTGCTTGCCAAGCTTGCACTAAAGGAGAAAGGATACACTGACGTTTTTCGACGGATGTATGTGCACATCCACTTTTGAGTTAATTTATCATTTGGACACCGCACAAACAAAGCGGGCAGATATTTTAGATTCCCATATCAATTGGCCAAAAATTTTTTAATGACAGGTTCTATTTGACACTTTAAGGGAAACGGGCATTCAGCAATAATTTCCTCCCACAAATAACAGCTTGTTGAGGGAAATAGCATAAAAGTAAATTTTTCTCCATTTAAAAGAAAATTTGTTATTAAGATTACCAAAAAACTGACTCCTGATGTTTGCCCAAGTGCTTAAATAATTGTCTGCTGTATATCATGAGCCCTCATGGGCAGGGTCTTCTTTCCCCCTGTATCAGTTTTCTGGTTATTTAGTGACACTATTGTATTGTATTTGTTTTTGCCTTATGTTATATTCTTAAACCTTTTTGAGTATACAGTGCCCTGGAATTAATAACACTTTAAAAGGAATAAAAATGATAATATTCATAATTTTATAGGACTTAATAGTTTTCAATGATCTACTACAAGGGCAATGGGTTTTATTTGAGTTTGAATTCAGCATTTTTCTGCCAGTCAAAAATTTGCCTCTTGTGTAAACTGATCATTTTGATCCGTTTTAGTTCTGGAGATTTCCTTTAAATAATAATGTTAAGACATCTTTGACTTTTAAGTGATAGAAAACTGGAGATGGTTGAACTAGAGCTGTGTATTCACTAAAATAAAAATCAGTTATGGTGGGATGGACCAACTAAGGTGGATGGAGAAGTGGGGTCCTGGCTCTCTGTGATAAAAGACATAGGGCGACATGTATGAACCTGGCACCGATTGGCCAGCTCTGCGCCTGTTTTTAATAACGTGTGATCCGATAGTATGTATAAAAGAGTGTTATTTGCCAAACATTGGCGCATAGGGTGTTGAGCTCCAAACTTTGTCTCAGCCATGGTATGGATTTGTATGACAGTTTTACAATGAGTTTTGGTGCATTTTTGGCACATTCAAAAATGTTGTGTCTGGTGCCAAGTTTTGGCATGTGACTGTTCATACATCTATAGAACAGGGCTACGACAGTTTTTTACCTCAAATTATGCCAGAAAACTGGTGTCCATAGTCACACATCTTGCCCATAGTGTATATGTGCGTGTACTTTAACTGAATTTGAGAGGAATAAGTCACCAAATCATAATCTATTTGATGTGTATGGCCATTTTAACTCTTATATTGCCATGATCATGCCCGAAAGACCCCCAGCTTCGAGTTCTGGTTGCCGGCCACGGTCGTTGCGACGAAAACCATGGTTTTTAACATAATACCTTGCATTCCATGTTACCAGTGGGAACGGAGTCCTTCCTTCCCTGTGTGTTAATTGATTCCTGGCCAACGCCCGTGGCCAGGAATCCTCCAGCACCCTTTTAGTTAAACTGTGTTTCTCTTTGATTGACAGTTTTGTTTCCCTATCCGGTTTTGTGTTCTTTCCAGCAATCACCTCTGTTCTGTGTTCACTGGTTCCCTATTTAAGGATTCCCTTACTTGTTCCCTGTGCCTGTTATATTGGGTCCTTCTTATTTCTTTTGCTTGTTGTTTCTCTTTGGATTTTCTTGTTACCTGTCTTTGTTTGGCTACTGACTATTCTTCTCCTCCTGATTTTGTACTGCATTGCCCGACAGTTAACGACTTGGCTCATCTTACGTTTTCTCTTGAGTCTTCTGATTTGGTACTGCGTTTCCCGTTTGTTGACAAGCCTGCTTGCCTGACGTTCCCTTATTGTGTTTTGTATTTGTTTGTCAGTGTCTTGTGTTGCCACGTATCCAGTATAGTGTTCAGTCTTCTGGTTGGGGCCGACCTTTTAAGGAGTCGGGTACCCCCAAAAGGCAGGGACAGTGGTTGGGACCAGTGTCAGGGCCTCACTCTGTCTGTGTCTTCTCGTGTGTCCCTGACCGGTCCCTTACAAATATGTTCTACAAGAGATTGTCAAGAGACAGCTCAGTAGAGTCCAAAAACTAAGAACCGTTATGGGAAAAGCTAGATAGCTCTTTTCTGGGTTAAACTGAATCAGATTTTCACCTTCATCGTTTATTGAGTGATATCTACATATATACAAGTTTAGGAATAATGCGATATTTTATCATTTTTTACAGCTTTTGAAGGATATTTCACGGAAGCGAAGAAGTGTTCGATTTAAAAGAGAAGTTGAATCAAAACCTTACATTGCAGCTCACTTTGATGTTCTTCCAACGGAGTTTACCCTAGGAGATCAGAAAAATTATGGCGGTTTTGAGAACAAGCAATTGCAAAATGGACAAGAATATGTCTTCTTTGTGTTAGCAGTAATAGAGCACACTGAGCTGGTGAGTAGGAGCACGGTTATGCTGAAATATTAATTTTGACGAAATAGAACCTTGTGTGTTATGTATCATATTTAGCCAAATCTACCAAGAAGAGTTTGGAGATATCATGGTCAAGTAAAATTTTGCCGCATTACATTATAACAGCACAAGGTTAGGGTTTCACCGACCTTAGCAAGTAGACAGATGTGAATGGAGGTCTTTATAAGGAGAAAATTATCTTTCCTGTATCTTTATCCTGATATGCAAATGAGTCACAGGCCAAATAGATAAATGGCTCACTTCCGCCCAACACCTTCCTCTTTGGCTTGATTACCAGCCTATGTTCTGACTGGCATAACTTTCATTAGGACTTTCTCTAGGATTTTCACTAGAGGTGGGAGGGGCTCAGATTATAGAGGAGAGAGTGAACACTTTAAGAAACTTAGCCCGTCCAATGGGCACTTGTGGCTCATTTGCATATGAGATAGAAGCATATTTTCTTTTTATAAAAACCTCAATTAACTTCTGTATGTTTGTTAATGTTGGCTAAACCCCTGCCCTATGCTATAGTTAGTTTATTTGTGAAAACAGCTGTGACAGCTCTTTAATTGCAGTAGAATGCTATAAACACCTGAGAGCTGATATTATGGACTGCCATGTGCAGAGGTTATTTGCTTATATACTAACATAGCAATTTTTTGCCTTTATGCTATTAGAATTTTTGTCCTTAGCAACATTTATACACACACAGGGCCACATGTATGAAAACTGTCTAGGTCTTAAAATTCACTTTGTTGCCCATAGCAACCAATCAGAGCGCCCCTCTCATTTTTCCAGAGCACTATATGAAATGAAAGGGGCGCGATGTTCATCACGTGAGGCCACGGTTTCTATTTAACAAATTAGGGATGCATGTATATTGCTTTTGCAAGGGACTATTCATGTATGTACTCATGTATGTGGAGATTTATTGTTCCTGCTTGCGGCGCTGGTCTAGTGCGAGGCGGATGCGGCTGGATGTGGTGGCATTTGAGGATACTGGAGTTCTTACATGCTCCCATTGTGATATGGTGGATTGAATGGCTAGCTGTGAGCCGTTGGAGAGAATCTTCAAGGGGTAACTTGTACGGTCACACTGTGGGCGGGTGGGCGGGCTAGCCATAGAGCCTACAGTATTATTAAAATGAGTATGAATATTACATGTGAAAGAGAAGTAGTTTATGAATATAGTCTTGAGACAATACTATGCAATGCAGTAAAAAACATGTATTTAAATGGGGCCTGCAGCTCTATTGGAATGAATATGCATATTACATACATAGGAGAAGAGCTTTGGGGGAAAGGGATAATATGACAGTGGCTTATTGTACAGTGGAGTTTTATATTCCCAATTTGAATATGCATATTAGATATTGAAGAGAAGGGGCCTATGGGAATTGATAAAGATGGCAGTGTGCTGTGTAATGTGATACCTAGTCTGCTTAGTTCATTCTAGGTGAGACACGCAGTTGCAATAATATGAGAGAAGTGAGACGGAAACCCCATCACAGTCAGGGCTGGGGGTGTTTGTTGGTGCAGTGGAAATTGGCACGGGCAAGTACGGTAAGATGGGCGCAAGCCTGTTATGGAGATGGCGAATTTGACTGAAGGGTTGTTGGCTCATGAGAGCATGGTTGCAGGCTTTAGCAGGACATGTTATGAGTGGGGCGCGCGCGGAAGGGGGGAGTGGGCTTTATGTGGATTCTCTGATGGCTAATTGGGGGAGCACCTGAATGGGGTGTTTACCTAACATGATTATAAAAAGGAAGTAGTTTAGGGCCACATGTGACCAGACCTCTTTAAACCTTGATAAAACCCGGTTAGCTGGCGAAACATGTCGGCGAGGTCAGGCATGACATTTTAAATTGTGATCTCTCACCTCTGTCTATAAGTGTCACCTGCTGCAGACGGTGTCACAAGGGGGCCTTAATTTTGTTCTGTGTCTATGAGAAATTTGGGACGACTGCCCAAGTAGTTGGCTTGGGAATCCCTTCTGAAGCTAGTACTTTGCTATAGATATAAGGCTCTCCTGTTTTAATAGGTGGGTTCCACCAGACTTGATGATAGAAAGGGAGTTATTCCCTCTTTCAGAAGCAAAAAGGGTTAAATGATGAGGATAGAGATCAGGTTTTTAAATAGTGTGTATAGAGGTTAAGAGTTAGATATAATAAAAGTTACGTTTTAGTGTTTAATAGATAGAGAACTGATAGAGTTTAAGTTTGCCTATGGAAAAATAGTAAATACAGTAGCAATATTTATACACACACAGGGCCACATGTATGAAAACTGTCTAGGTCTTAAAATTCACTTTGTTGCCCATAGCAACCAATCAGAGCGCCCCTCTAATTTTTCCAGAGCACTATATGAAATGAAAGGGGCACTGTGATTGGTTGCTATGGGCAACAAAGTTCATTTTAGACCTAGACCGTTTTGCATTTTTTGTCACCCATTGTGAAAAATCAAAACCATGAATAACTACAAATCTTTGCATACATATAAAATGTTGGCTGCTTGTTGCTATTGATTAGGGACTGATCTGGATGCAGCACAAGAGCCTTGCATGGATTGGCCCCATAGTAGCAACAAGTATCTATGTCTAGAAACCCAGGGAAGTACTCTAAATCAGTATATAAAGAATAGTGGTGTGCATATCTGCCTCTGTACAGTTTAACATTTGTTTGACCTTGTAAACAAATTGGGGTTCGAGGCATCCCAAATTGTTTCTCACTAGCCCCAACTGTAATCCTAAATTGGGGTTAGGGTTTTTCGGTCTTTTTAGGGTTAATTTATTAGTCCCTGGCACTTCAGGGTCCACCGATGCCATTGCTGCAACATCACGTCCACTGTGATGTCACTTATGGCCTAAAGTGCCATGGGACCGGAAGTGATGTTGTAACAATCTTGCTGCTGGAACTGGAAACACTGCAAAGGATTAAGTTAACCACAAAAGGCCTAAAGACTCTGACCCCAACATAGGGTTACGGTTACAGTTTTTGGGGGTTTTTTGCCTATTTTTGAGAAAATTCTTTTGAGGCCAATCCATATTAAAGCACTAGGAGAGAGGTCAATTTTGACTTTCACAGGAATTCAAAGCAAAACAATAATTAGTAAAATGCTTCAAGTTATTTTTGCTGCTGGCTTCCCAGTAATAAGAGATTTAGTTGTTAAGAACCAACCAGTTTGTCACAGGTTGGTTACTGCTGTGCTTATTATGAAGCATATGGGCTGAATTTCCAGAATGTGCACTATCCTTTAACTACCTAAATATGAATTGCAGTGACATCATAAAACTTATAGCAACTTATAGCACTATGCAAATTTTATGTCAGTAGCAACTAGGGTTTTAGATGTGATCCCATGCATGACACGACCTGGTCCATTGCTGGAAAAACAATGTGTGAATGACAGAGTTGAATTGGTTTCAGAATAGTTATACTACAGAGTTTATTTCACAACTCTTTGTGAATTTGTATTTAAATATTTGTCTTTACAGATTATATGACTCTCAGAGTAGTTTCCTTTGAGTCCCAGTTTAGTTCAGTTTATCTGTATCTTGGGTATGTCTGTGTTCACACCTGAGGAGTGAATATCTCAGAGGAATGTACAGGTGCAGTGATCACAACATTTAAGAAGGCTCCCACTCTCACCTAATCGACCCCCAAACCCTCAGAATGCATTCAGGAGGTGCCATGGCATTGCACTGCAGTTCATAACTATTAGGGGCCGTTTACACGGCAGTGGACAAATAGCGGTCGGTTTGCCGGCCGGTATTTGTCCGGTTTTGCGGCCCTCCGCACGGCCGCGGGGGGGGGGGGGGGGGGGGGGCGGCTTTTCTCCGAAATGAGCGGAGAACAGCCCTCCCCCCTCTCATTGAGATGCACATGTTCCGTCCGGAAACCCGGACGGAAGATTGTGCATGTTCAATGTTTTGTCGCGGGCCCCCCGGCGACAAAACCGCCGGGCGGAAACCCGGTGCAGTGGGGACTGCTGCACGGGTTTTCCATAGAGCACAATTGTGCTAATTTTCGGCCGGTTTTTCAGGCGGAAAACCCGTGCAGTGGGGACATGCCCTTATTATTATTTATTTTAGAACGCCCTTAGTTCGAGCGCTGTACAGTCGCGGTGGTTATTTACATAACATTGGTCAACCCATTACAAGGTGACGATAAATAACTAACAACTGGTACAGAGGGAGAGAGGGCCCTGCCCTGAGTCTATTTCACAGGTAGCCGAATTATGACATGTTCAAGTCCCTGAATTGGCCAAAAAAATGAAAAATAAAATGAATAAAACGTCATAAATATGGTCTTGCCATAATCATACTGAACGACAGAAAAAAGTTAATACGTTTTTTCTACCACACACGGAACATTATAAAAATTATCCAAAAAACACAACATGGCAAAGTTCCTTTTGTTTTCTATTCCCCACCACTAATTTTTTTTCAGTACTTATAGTTATACATTATGCAATACAATAAAGACTACTACTTAAAAACAATCCAACTTGTCTAACAAGACAAAGCCCACAGATGGCTTTGTCAACAAAAAACCAAAAATGTGACGGCTCTCGGAAGACAGGGATTAAAAAAACAGATGCTGGTTGTGTTGGAAACGGGCTAAGGGATGTGAAATGTATTGTTTGTCATGTCTCCACCTGTATTTTTTTTGACCCTTGTTATAGTCTTCTGCCACCTTGCCTACAATCTGTTAGCATTTATTAGTTGTATATCTTTACATAGCAACAGCATGAACAACATTGATCTATATCATTCTAACCAGACGATGAACACGTTAATAAAACTTTATTATCTTTGTTATCTTATTGTTATAATCATACAACATGAAACATGATCATGAAGTGCCCTCACGTCCTGAATTAAAAAAAATCTTTAATCATCGTGTGAAGAAAATTAATTTCCTCACTCCCTTTTAAACAAAGCTTTCTATCATGTGCATTTATACATTAGAAAAACACAAATTAAAAACTAGAATATAATACTATGTTAAAGGGGTGGCCTCACTATGCTGTTTTACAGAGCCACAGACAGCTTTAGACTTGCACTTCCTGGTTAGGCTTTGGGCAGGTAGTAGTGATTGTCATATCCTAGCTGATCCTGACACAGTAACATGACTGCTGGAGGCTTGTAACCTGTAGTGCACAAGGCTAAAGAGCTGTAAATGGTTGAAGCCTGTCAGTAAGTAATGTAAACTAGTTCCTGTATTCTGAGATAAAGAGCAGAGTGGGGAGTGTCATGATCCTGACCACTGCTCCAGCCTATTAGAGCAGAGAGAAATGGCCCAGTAACTAGGGAGACTTGTTCAAAAAGAGGAGATGACATCTGCTCCTAACACTTAAAGGGGTTTTGCCAGGACGTGCCTTATCTGCTAAGAAGCAATTGTAAACAAGCCACGCTGAGCTGAGAGAGCAGGAGACACAGCCAGAGCACAGAGCCATGCATAAGGGATCGTGTGAAATGTTCACTCAAATAATCAAACCACAACTAGTGGATTCTGTATACAAAAGACAACACCTTTTCTCCACAGCAGCCTGAAAGCTCCTTCATGTTCCCTATCATCAGATAAAGCAGGGATCTACTCAGATAATCACATTACAACTAGTGGATTCTGTATACAAAACACAACATATTTCTACCCGGTGCCTTGAAAGCTTCTTCAGCTCCCTTTCATCAGATAAGAAGTGTTCTCTGCGCAAGCCCGGCCAGCAGCTCTTGTCAGGTCATATCTAATAGAAGCTTTTAAGTAACTAAGGGTAGGTAAGGCAGCCTGTAGCTCTCTCAGACTGCAATTTTTGTAATCACATATATTTAGAAAAGAGATTAAATACCCATTTTGGAGGATCTCACGTCAACATTACATCGTGGCAAAACCCCTTTAAGAGAAGCAAAATCAAAAATCAATGTATTTGGTAATAGTTTTTATTTACAATTGTCTACATGTTTAACCCTAATCAATATAGTGAGAATATCCCTTTAAGGATTTATTCTTAGTATTGGTAGACAATATCTTGTTATGTATTTCCATAAGAACAGCATGGTCACACTTCCTTATAACGTGTCATTTTACATAGTACATAGGTACAAGCTTTCTTTTTCACTTGCCTAAAATCAAACAAGTAATAAGGAAAAATTAGGTTCTAAAAATTGTTATACAAAAAGCAAATTCATTTTTAACAACACCATCGGTTTAAAGGAAATTATTGAAAGTTGTAATTCGGGCCTTGTACAAGTACCAATTCCCTCCTTCACTTTGGATTAAAGCTTGTGTTATTTTTCCCAAATTTTCCCTTTGGAAATGACTGTTTTTAAGTTTCCATTTCTTGCCCTTGAAAATACCCCGACGAAAATAAGCAAAATTGAATAAATACTTGATACCTCTGACTTCTGCTAAGGAAAAGTGGCCAATTTTGCTTTTCCTTTTAAAAAGATGCTTTAAAATTGAAAACCCCTTCCTCTCGGAGATTATTACAGAGAGTACTGAGGCATGAACTTTCCAGCAGTTATATATTTTAAAATGCCTGTGGAAAATGAAAGGCTCCTGCTTTGTCTGGGGATTGCATGAATAAATAGCTTTTACGGCAAACATCATTTCAGCCACATGATAAGGAACATGCACAGAAAGTTAAAAATTCCCAATTTAACAATATGTGAAATTACGTTTTTTGGGAAAAATCACTGTTTATTGCATTCTAATTTGTTGGAGCAAAACATAGGTATTTGATGTATTTGATTTTACCTTTTTTTTTTTTTTTATTATTATTTCCATAGAATGTATGGAAAACTGCATTTCTTAGAAATACCGGCTGTGAAAACTCATCAGCATATACATTTGTGATGTATTATTACTTAGGTGGAAATTTAACAGTGATATGTATAGAGACGCAATGTATATATATTGAAATGTCTAATTTAGCACCTAATAGTGGGAATGACAGAAAATAAATAATATAATGAAAGCATTAGTGTATTAGAGTATATTATTCGGGAAGCCTGGAGGACTCTGTACTTGTAGTGTTTAAGGGCTGGGTAGGGGATCCCGACCACCGCAAGCAGATCTAACCCACCCAGGAAGGGGAATCTAAGTACCCCCTTTTTTCACCAGGCCCGCCGAAAGCGGGATGGATTTGGGCTGCGGCGGAGGCAAACCAGTCGTCCCCCCGGACTATTGTTTGCGATGGCGGCCCGGGGTGCACGGGGTAAAAAATTTATCCGAAACGTAGTCGGGGGCAGGCAAAGAGGTGGGGGCGGGCGGCAAGGGTTCGGGGCCCGTGGACAGGAAAGGGTCGGGGCAGGCGGAAAAAGGTTCGGAGGGGGAAAACCCGGGGAAAGGGCTGGAAAACGGAAAGGGCGACAAAAATACTTCATAAAGGGTTTTTTCTCCCAATTCGGGCCAAAAAGGGGGGGATCCGGGGGAGGTGGTGATTCCCCAAAAGAGGGACCCCTTAAAAGGGGAGGGTCGGGCGCAAAATTTTAATGGGGGGACACGGCCCTTTAAATTTACAAACCGCGCGGCGGGGGAAAAGGGCACCGCACCGGCCGGCAGGGGAACGGGGAGGGGAAACGGGAAAACGGGGCCAGGTAATTTTATTACCGGGGCGGACCCCCGGCTCGCCCGGGGCCACGGCGGCCCCCCCCCCGGGCCCCCGGGCGCCCCGGGGGGAACCCAAAGGGGTGCGCCCGGGGCCCCGCGGCCCTGGAAGGGGGAAACACCCCCGCAACATAGGGGGTTTCCCCAAAAAGGATGTCCCCAGCCCTTGAATTTCAATGATTTTTGGGTCTCAGTTCCAAAACAAGTGCTGTTCTTTGGATTTGGGCCAGTTAAAAAAGTAAAGTTGGGCCCGATCCATTAAATTTTTTAAACCCTTTTTTGAATTTAACCCGTTAAATTCAACACATTTTTTTTTCGTCCCCAAAAAAAATTTTTTTCAGTATTTGTTGGAAAAAAAAAAAACCCTTTACCATTTTTCTTAAAAATTGGGGTTTTGCGTTAAATTAAAGGTGAGGGTTTTGATTTTAAAACCAAAACCCCATTCAAGTTAAAGGCATTTGTAGGTGCTTTCCAGGGGCCAGAGAACACATCCAGATGTTCCCCCCTGTAGATTTTAATGGAATTCCAGTTTGGTAGATTTGAATCCTGAATATTTTGAAAAAGTTCCATGGGGCAAACTTGGGGGGTCGAACCAAGGGGGGACCTAAATTTTTTTTTCCCTTTGCAAAAATTTATACAAAAACTAGCCTTGTTTCTTATTGAGTTTAGGATTTTGGGAAATAAATTTGGCCGAGTAGTAGAAAAATTCCCGTGCTGGTAAAAACCAAAAATCCCCTAAATCAAAAATCTAAAAAAAGGGGGTTAGGTTTTAAAGGGGAGGGGGGGTAAGGTAACCCTAACCCCATAAAACTAGAAATGGGGGATTTTCCCAAAGGGCCAGAAAACATACGAGTCCCCCCGCCCCCCCAAAGACTTTAATGAATTTTAGGCTCATACATCTTATTTTTAAAAATTTATAAATTTAAAAAAAAAATGGCCCGGGTTACTATAGGGAAACACGGTGTTTTTCTGTTAATTTTTTGATTCGGGGTCCAGTAGATTTTCATTTAAAAATTTTTACCGTGTTTAAAGAGGACTTGTATGTTTTGGTAAATGGCTGTACTCACCGTATAAAAACAATTTGGGAGCATCTTTTTTTTGTGTTGGGCTATTCCTTTGCTATTCCTCCTGGAAATGTATAATGATTAAATTGACAATTGAGTGTTACCCAGCTACTTGTCAAAGGGGCGTTTCCCTACACAGTACAAGTATTTACTAAACATGTCATTAAAGATGACCAGTCCTTTTTCAAAGATGAGTTAGTCATTATTTTTTCTTCAATTACCATAATAAGGAAATGATTAAAGAGGTTTTGCCACAATCTCATCTCATACCTCCTGCATTCAGCTCTTCAGCTCTGTGTGCTCAGAAGGGGGCGTGTGTGATTTGTTTGAATTGCCTATCATGTGACCCAGCAGGATGACATCACCAGTCCTTTCCTCTCTATAGTCAAAGAAAGGTCTGTTTATGTGTAGAACTGTAAGTAGTTACATTGTAGCTCAGAGGTAAAACTTTTGCCTCCAGGCACAAGAGTCCTCGATTCAAATTCCTGCAGGAACCAAACCTGTGAATTTTATTTCTCTTTATCAATGCACAGACCTCATTGATGTTTCTTTTTAATTTATTTGTAGTGTTTTACTAATTACTAAGAAGTACAGAGGACAGGAGTAGAATGACAGCACCAGGGGTTTGATCACTCAGTAGCTGCCTGAGAGAAGAGGTGATGTCTGAGCATGTGCGACCAGGACTGAGAAGCTCTCAGCCCTGGTCGTATCCCCTGGAGACAAGCTGTAAACAATGGATCACTAAAGGAATAGCTAAAACAAAAACGGTGCAGAATTTTTAATAATAATGAATGGTGAAAATGTTTATTATTTAATTCACAAACTTCTCACGTCAATTTTACTTCATGGCAAAACCCCTTTAATCTGTGTGTCATTAGTTAGTAAATATTATTAAGAATCACTTGGTGTTCTATGATTGATCTAAGATAAAAAGTTTTAAATACATTTCTTAACACAATTCCTCTGTTTATGTACAGACAATGTATGCCACAAGCCCTTATTCAGATCCAGTAGTATCCATGGAGCTTGATCCACAGCCAATGACAGATGAAGAAGAGGGGTTGATTTTGTTGGTTGGTCCAGTTCTGGCTGTGGTGTTTATTATCTGTATTGTGATAGCGATCCTTCTGTATAAAAGTTAAGTGGCCTCCTAACATATAAATGTTAAATGAAATAATAAATTGTTATAATACAATCACTCCATTCTATTATAATTTAAAGAATATTTAGAATCTACAAAAAAGTAATTTTCCTAGTTACTTACCTGTACGCATTCCATCAACAACTTGGCCAATAGCATTACATCAATGGTCAGGGGTGTCTAGTCGTAATTTTGTCTAGCACCCTTTTCTGCCGTTATTAATGATTCAGATTACTATGTAATCCATATTCTTCATGCTGTTCTTCAGACTATTCTCCACACTATGAAACCACAATTAAAGTTTACTTATTGTACTGCAGTGCATGGCTTCCAAGTTTATCCACTAGAGCCCCACCAGTCAAAATAAAATATTTTCTACAAAAGATAGGCCAGAATTTATTTTATATAATATACTAAATTTATACTAAAATCTGTCTCTTAATTCCAGTGAACATCAAAATAGGCACCAAAGGAGTCTGTTATGTTGCTAAACCAGAGCTAGAACAATCTTAATGGCATCTAATCCGATATGATAGAATTCCCTCTTCCCAAAAATTAGAAAGCATCTCATCAGTTAGGCCCATCTCACAGTTTGAGTATAATCTTCAATGGAAAACACACCATTCAGATTAAGATTATGTTCATCGAAGTCTTTTGCTATTAGGCCACTGGTTGTCAAGGACTTTGGCTGTGTAATCTCAGATAATGTCAGATTGCGATACCCAAGCCATGCATTGCAACTTTAACTTAACCTTTAATCATGCTGTAATAGAAGTAAGAGGCAAGAGCCTACTTTGTCCATACTTATTGTTGTAGTGTACTAAATGAAACCAAAATTTGAGTATATCCATGACAAAGTCATATGCAAATTACCTCTTCTCCAGAAGGAATAAAACTGTCTCTAGTGGCATTCTACAGTATTAGTTACTATTACTGGATTTATTTCACATCTGGTTAATTGTATCAGGAGGTTCACAGTTTAGGAAAACCCTTGTATGTTAGACAAAATGGGAACAATTCAAAATGGTCATAAATGTTAGGTATCTACAGTGTTCATCCTATGGGGTATCTTCCCATTCCTTCAATTTACATATTTCATGGAGTCAGCCAACCATGCATGTGTTCTCTGTATGGTAAGGGGTATAAGCCAGCCATATCTTCAATATGAGCAAAGGATTGGGCATGTTGGAAACCAATGGCCTTCTTTTTTTTATAATTTTTGTAGTCTTCTGGAATATCCTGCCCAACTCACCTAAATGTGGTTCTTGTGAAGGTGATTGTAGTGATGGTAACTGTCCTTATAATGCTTTTCATAATATCCATTCTGACTTATTTAACATATTAACATAATGTTTTTTTCATGCTGCTTTAAAATGGAGTAGTAAACCAGACAGGTGAGAACTGCTTCAGTATTAAATAAAATTGCTATTTAAGAACAATGAATGTTTTTGAATGTGCATTTTTCTTTCCCATGTGTGTACCAAACCCTAAAAATACATCTCCAAATTTTAAATGCAGCCATCAGTGATGCTTGAATCGTAGTCTTCCATTACATAATGTTTACAATTGACTTTAAAAGGGTTTTCCAGCATGTATAAAAAATAAAAGAAGCAAAAAAAAATAAAAAATCTCCTAGCGATCCAGCACTAAAGCTAAGGTGGTTGCTATAGTCAGCATTGTGATTGCTGCAGCCAGTCAGTGGCCTCAGCTTTCACATGCCGCTCTATTGACATCATGGTTTTCATTACTGAGTGGTTAGAGTAACACATGACACTGAGGCCACTGAATGGCTGTAGTGGTTACATGCTAAGGACCGAAGCGTCTACACTATTAAGTACAGTGTATATTTTTATACCATTGGTTGCTGTTTTTAATCTTTTATCATTAAGTTGGACAATCCCATTAAAGGGGTTTTCTCACTACAGGCTTTCGCTGGCTTCTGAGCAGTTTCTCTGGCTTAGATTTTCAAATCCAGGGGTGGGTCTCTCCTCCCATTCGGCATGTCTTCCGTCACTGAAGAGTGGTTACCTCATCATGCCCTCTCCCTGTTCTTGCGCCCTTCCCAGTCCTATTCATTCATTGTGAGCACTCAGAGGGAGTGGAGTCACAGCTGTAATAGTAACCTTCCTCCCAGGCAATACAGGCAATCCCTCTAACCAGAACACCTGTATTGGTATAAACAGTTATAAATACAGCCCCCTAATATTACAGAAAGTAAGAGCTTGTCATTGTGTCTAGCAGCACACGCCTGCGCTGATCAAATCCACATCTCTTCCTTTATTCTAGCTGCAACTTGCAATCAGCGCTGACATGTGCGGTTACAGATAACATGTTTTCCACCCATGTAATTTTCTTCTCCCCCCAATTACATTCCAATGCCCCCCTTTGTCCCTATTACCCCACCACCTGTAGCCCCTACAATTTTACACACACAACAAACTTTACCTACATTAGTTAGAGCCCCCAAAGCAAATACTTTTTGGCAGTATTGTCTCCCTATGCATTGATGGCATACCACTAAGATATGCCATCAATGTCTGATAGGTCTATCTCCCAAAAGAGCCCCGACACCTCTCTGTATCACAACCACATATTGATAGAATATTACAACCATGCTATAACCACGTTCCATAGCAGAGTGCCCCAGCCTGAAGACAATACGAATCCAAAATCTTCTTATAAAACCTCAGTGTTTATTTTATATCCTTAAAATTCCATAAATCACATATGCACTTGTGTCCACACTGACGCTTTTCAGGAGAATCCCTTCCTCATAGTGTGAACTTCCTTCCTGACACTCCCTCCTATATACAATATCAACAGTTACTTAATCAATCAATCAATCACAACCTCTGTTTCTCAATACATGTGCATAAAAAGACACTAAAACATCTATTAGAAACACCAACATATAAATACAGCGAACATACCTATTAATATTGGTACAAAATGTCTTGTTTAATTTTAAGACCATGAGGTAATTGTTCTGACCCTATGATATTTAAACAGAAAGAAGGCGAAATAATGGAATGCCTCCAAGCTAGACAATATTCTAATAAACATCTTAAGCAAGCAAATGAATTAGTATCGCATATTCCATGCGAGGATCACCTAAAATTTAATCGTAAAAGAAATAAAAGGAATCATTTTCCATTGAAATCTACTGACAACCTGTTAATTTTCTAAACTATTTATAGTCCCCAATTCAATGCTATAAAAATATAATTAAACGACATTTACCATTATAATGGGACATAGTAATATCAGGAGTTTTATAGACAGAGGGGTCAGATTTATTACCAGATGGGCACTTTCTTTGGGATCCATACTTTCACCAAGCCCAGAGGCATAATTTGAAGCTCTGGGCCATAGTACATAAAGTGAAATGGCCCCCCAGCTGCCATGTGCTGCTTACAATTTTGGTGTCTTCTTATGTGGCAGAAGAGCTTTTGGAGCCCCTCAGGCTGCTGGGCCCGGTAGCCAGTGCTACCTCGGCACCCCCTATAGCTACGCCACTGCACCAAGCCTATATGTATCTCAACCATTGAATAATACATAGTCTTGACTTAGAGTTAAAGGGGTTGTCTCACTACATTGATTCATCTTACCTCAGTCCTGTTTTCTTGGTTGTATTTTTAACTGTCTTCACATTGGTGGACTCCGCAATGAAATATATATACCTGTGATTTTGGCTACTTCACCCACCCGTGCCGTTGACAGCAACACATTTCCTTTATATATCACACATGGATAGCTGGTTTGGACCTTGACTAACAACCACATTCCACTACCACATTCATATTAAACTACAATATACCTGCTATCTGTAAGTGAATAGCTCCTACAAATAAAAGTGACTGCAGAATATCACCCATATTACAACAATGCCATAACCACATACCACCACATGCATGTCAAATTTCAGTATACCTGCTATTTGTCAGTGAAAAGCCCCACACATAAAAGTGTTTTCACATCACCATGCCACTACATAGTGACAGAATAATACCAGCAAGCCTCAAGATACCTGTTACCTGTCAGTGAATAGCCCCTACAAACCAATATTACAACCATGCCATACCCATTCTCTGTCTCTCTTTCTTTCTTTTTCTCATACCTACCTATCTGTATTTGTGCATCCCTAATACAATCCTGGTTATGCACAGCCTGTGTCACATACATAACAGCCCTATAAGTTGTACATAGGCACACAACCCTGCAGGGCAAAGACATATCTAAGATGCCCATAAGCACAAAAATGCATTAAATTCCAAACGTGATGAGACCAGGAAGGCACAGGGACATTTTGAAACCTGAAATGATGAAACAGATGTGAAAAATGCACTTTGCTCCCCCCTCTTTTTTCAGGCAGGAGATAGAGGGGGAGCAGAGTGTATAAGTGTGTGTTATATGGATAGGGGAAGCAGAGTGTATAAGGGTGTTTTATATGTATGGGAGGAGTAGAGTGTATAAGGGTGTGTTATACGGTCTGATTGGGAGAGCCGGGTGTATATGGGTGTGGTATATCAGTGGGGGGAGCGAAGTGTATAAGGGTGTGTTATATGGATGAGGGAGCAGAGGATATAAGGCTATTTTATATGGGTGGGGGAGCAGAGTGTATAAAGCTATGTTATGGGTGGGGGGAGCAGAGTAGAAAAGGGTGATGTATTATATGGGTGGGGGAGCAGAGTGTATAAGAGTGTTTTATATGGGTGAGGGGAGCAGATTGTATCAAGGTCTGTTATATGTGTTGGGGGAGCAGAGTTTATAAGTCTATTTTATATGGGTGGGCGGAGCAGAGTGTATAAAGCTGTTTTATGGGTGGGGGCAGCAGAGTGTATAAAGCTAGGTTATATGGGTGGGGGCGAAAAGTATAAAAGGGTGTTTTATGTGGGTGGGGGGAGCAGATTGTGATAGGGTATATGTGTTGGGAGTGAATCAAGCAGCTAAAGAGACTCAGTAATTGCCCAGATCCTTCATATCAGAGCAGGGGCACAGGCAATCTGTTTCAAACAGCTCAGGGGACAGTGATCACAGAGAGCGCAGGACAGCCAGTCACATCACAGAGGGTGTGTCCCGACCCCGAGGTTGAACTAAATGCAGGCAGCCAATTATTGCATAAGGGCTGTGGCCCGAGGCTGCAGAAGTAGCTCTGGACACACCCAAATTAGGTAACAGCAGCTATGCTAAATGATTTAGGTAATACAAACCAATTGCAAAATTGCTTATTTCTACTGTTTCCATCATTACAGATATGATCTTTGTACTGAGAAAACCCCTTTAAGGACAAGGTTTAGCACATCTGTAATGCATTCTATCAGCTGCATGCAGTGTTAGTCCCCAAAAGCATAATGTGGGAGTTGAACAGAGTATCCCACATGGACTGATGTGCTCCCTTTTCCTTATTAAACTGTCTCAGCTAGACTGCAGTGTAACACACTTCTTTATGCCTAAAAGAACATAAGAGCCTCATGTATGAAAACTGTCTAGCAGTAAGTCTGTCTTTGTTGCCCATAGCAACCAATCAGAGCGGGCTTCAAATGGTGCTCAGCAAAAATAAAATATGAGCTCTGATGCAATGGTCAACACTGCTAGGCTAGACAGTTTTTATACATCAGGCCCACTATTCCTAAGTGGTCCAAACTCACTGAGTAAGGACTCGGATGAGTCCACTCACTCCTTCCTTCTTGATATATTTTACAAAACAGGTGTCAACATTTGACACGACGGAACAGTTTGGACACCGATGTGATGATGCCTAATGCCAACCTAATGGTGTTTTATCACATTTAGTGGAGCTCACTACCATACAGAGAACTAGAAAAGATAAAGATCCTACACAGGGTCAACTATATGATGTATAGTGTGAATATAAGCACTTAGCTAGAGGATTCAGGTATAGAGTTGGGAAATTGGGGCTTCAATCTGACATAGCAAGGAGCTTTGAACATGGCATTTTTTGGATTTATGGCCACAGTCCACGCCAAGAGATATCAGATAATATGGTTCATAATGGCAATCACATCTTTGTTGTTAAAACTTTTTTACTTGGTAAAGTGAGAACCATATTGTCTGTAGCCAGAGAAACACAAGAAGGAGCCTTTGTTATGCTAATGAATTCACTGTGCTTTTGAGTCCCTAGATCATTATTAGACATTCTTATTTTATTCCAAAACCAGACTTAATAATTTTGCTTTGTTATTCGGAGTGAAGACCTCGCCTGCAAGTCTCTGAATTGATTAATTTTCTCTTCTTGAGCTCACTTGTGTGGCTTGTCTTGCCTGGGCTTACTCTCCGTAATTAGTATTCAGTTTGCTGATATCACCACCTACAAATAATTAAATGTTTCCAATACCTCTACATAGGTAATAAACTCCACGTCTTTGTTATGCTAAAAGTGAGCAGAAAACGCTCCCTGAAAATGGCACTGGCATGAGATTTTATTAAGATAGGAAACTGATGAGTTCTTTTGTGACACATTAAACAACTCAGCCATGGATCTAGCTCATTGTAACTCACCTCATCTAGGAGGTTGTGGATTCGAAGCATGCCGAGGGAGAGGATCATTTGCAGGGGAATTCAGTCAGTGTTGTCCAGAAAACAATTAGCCATATGTTTACAGAAAGCAGTGGTGTTGGCTGCTCGACACAATCTAGAAGCCGCAGCAAACTGACAACACATAAATGAGCTAATATGCACTTGTAGGGCTCCATCTGTCTATGTGTCAATGGTCTCTTAACAAAAATTGACACTTTTGCCACTGGCATCCGTTATACATTTTAAACCAGAGTGGCTCAGAGAGCATATTCTAATTGCTGGAAAATGTCATGATGTGATCTTCACGTCTAGATGCAATCTAAACATTAGTCAGGGTTTTCTAAACAGACATTCATGTCATCGGAAAGCATCTTGTGTCCTGAGGGAGAAGGCAATCACAATAGAGACAGCCTTTATCTGGGATAAGGTTAGGTATTACCTTCTTGTAATTCTCCTCTCTCTCTCCTCTCTCTCTCTCTCTTCTTGTAACTTTATGAGACCCGGTTACACGTTCATCATTCATTTTTATCAGCAATCTTGGGTTTTGTTGTAATTTTCATCAGAATTAAAGAGGGTCTTGCCATCTTGGAAAATTATGGCATATGTAAAGGATATGCTATAAATGGCCAATGGATGTGGGTATCACCACTTGGACCAGCATCGGTATGGAGAATGGGGATTCCCTTACACCCAACTTTTTTTTGTGCCATAGCTGCAGTTTATGGAGGGGTGTCCATGCATAGGTGGCTTTCTCCATTTACTCCAATGGGAGTCAAAAGTAGAGACAATTGCACTTTCTTGGTTGTACTTGGAACCCTGAAGCAAGTGAATAATGAAAACAGTAAGGGCCACATTTATGAAACTGTTTATGTATAACCTATGGGCAAAAAAGTTTTAGACCAAAACAGGTTCATAAATCTGCGTCCACCTCTCCATTTGCTTCGGAAATAGCATAAAAGAGGACAGGGGTAAGGGTCCGTCAATCTTCGGATACATGTAGATCATACATTTATAGCACAGCTTGTGAATGTGCCATCAATATCCAATTTGCTAATGAAAAGAGAACATCCATTGAAGTTGTCATCTTTTAAACACACCTGCCAACCTTTAGTATCCCGATTCTGGGAGATTTTAGCCCCACCCATGAAAAAAAAAAACAATCTTCCCAGAACAATCTTTTTGGGGCAGAGTTTCATAGGTCTACCTATTTTGTGGCCTGTTTTTTTGTGAGTTCTCCCAGAAAAATCAGTGTTTTTGCAAATATGCTGTTAATAAGCTTCTCAGCAACCAATACTCATTATTTTGTCAAAATGTTAAACAAAAGCAAAGTGAGCAGTTAATTCAAAGTTGGCAACCAATATGGCTGCACTTTCTAAAGTCATCAGCATAAACAACCACCAGAACAAACAAAACTATTTCAAACATTACAGCCACAAACAGTCAATACTTTGGTGGACCACCTTTAGCTGCAATGACAGCTGCAGTCTGTTGGGGGATGTCTCTGCCAGCTTTACACATCTAGAGGCTGGAATTTTTTATCATTCTTCTTTGCAAAAATAGCTACTTGCTCGTCAAATTGGTTGAACATTTGTGAACACAATTTACAAGCCCTGAAACATTCGATGATTTAGGTCAGTGCTTACGGGCCCTTTCACATGAATCTGATTTGATATAAACCCTTCATTTAGCTTTGGCTGTATTCAGGGTCATTGTCGCGGAAAGGTAACCATACCCAAATCTCCAGAATCCCGTAGTTACTCTCGATCTTCCCATCAACTCTACGCCAGCTACAGTCAATACTGAAGAAGTTACCCACATTAGCTGCAATGACAGCTGCAGTCTGTTGGGGGATGTCTCTGCCAGCTTTACACATCTAGAGGCTGGAATTTTTTATCATTCTTCTTTGCAAAATAGCTCTTGCTCAGTCAGATTGGTTGGAGAACATTTGTGAACAGCAATTTTCAAGCCCTGACACAGGTTCTCGATGGGATTTAGGTCTGGACTTTGACTGGGCCATTTTCACATGAATCTGTTGTGATATAAACCCTTCCATTTTAGCTTTGGCTGTATGTTTAGGGTCATTGTTCTGCTGGAAGGTGAACCTACACCACAATCTCCAGGATTTCCCTGTAGTTAGCTCCATCGATCTTCCCATCAACTCTCGCCAGCCTCCCAGTCCCTGCTGAAGCAAAGCCTTACCCAGCATAAAGCTGCCCCCACCATGCTTCACTGTAGGGATGGCGTGTTTAGGGTGATGTGCAGTGTTGGCTTTCCTCCACACATAGCATTTGGCATTAAGGCCCAAAAGTTCAATTTAGGTCTCTAACCAGAGCCCTTCTTCCACATGCTTGCTGTGTTCCCTACAAAACTTTATGCAAACTGCAAACAGGACTTTTTATGGTTTCTTTTAAATAAGGGCCAAATTTGTGGTGCACAGGTCTGGTAGTTGTCCTGTAGACAGGTTCTCTCACCTGAGCCGTGGACCTCTGCAGCTTCTCCACAGTGACCCACTTGGATGCTTCTCTAATTAGTGCTCTCATTGTCTGAGCTGTCAGTTGAGGTGGGGGGCTATGTCTTTGTAGGTTAGCAGCTGTGCCATGCTCCTTCCATTTTCAGATGATGGATTGAACAGTGTTCCATGACATGTTCAGAGCATGAGCTATTTTTCTTTTACAACCTAACCCTGCAATACACTTTGACACAGCTTTATCCCTGAGCCATTTGGTGTGTTCCTTGGTTTTCATGATTCTGTTTGTTCAGTAATGTTCTCTAACAAACCTATGAGGCCATCAAAAACAGTTCTAGTTATACTGAGAATAAATTACACAGAGATGTACTCTATTTACTAATTATGTTACTTCTAAAGGCAGTTGGTCACATTGAATTTTATTTAGATGCATCAGAGAACAAGGAGCTGAATGCATATTCATGCCGCAATTTTCAACTTTTTAATTTGGAAAAAATTGGTAAAACATGTATAATTTTCTTTAAACTTTGTTTAATACTTCTGACTTTGTGTTGTTCTGTCACATAAAATATCAATTAACTGCATTTGAGCTTTTGGTTATCATGTTTAAAAATGAGGAACAGCTCAAAGGGTATAAATACTTTTGCAATCACAGTATGTATGTCTGTAATGCAGCTTTAATACAGTCTACAGCAATGACATTGTCATCCTTTAAATTTTTCATACACAGGAAGAGGACTGAATCCGATTCCAGGAAGAGCAGTTTACCCAATAATAAAGAGATCCCCTCACATCACCCCACTGATCCTGTAGAACTCAGGCGTCTTAACTTTCAAACACCAGGTGAGAAGTGTCATTGTCTCCATTGTAAATGTCTTCAGTGTCTCCAGAGAAGTTTTATGTCTGATAAGGTCACAGTTACTTGTCTAATTATGAATATATCGGCAGAAATATAAACTTGTTCTCTAAGGCTATGTTCACACGGCTTAAAATGGGACGTATTTCAGTCCGTAATTACGCGCCGGAGTACGCAAATTACGGCTGGAATACATCCCAGTCATTACGATCCAGTTATCATAGGAACTATGGATTCTCTCATCTCCCTGCTCGGCGAATCCGCCGTGGGGGTAGATATTGACATGTGAATTACTAGCGCCGTATACGCGCCGCTGGTAATGCAAGTCTATGGGCCGGCGAGGTGCCGGCCCCCCGCTCCTGCCCCCGTTCCCGCCCGGCCACACGGCGTAATTGCGGAGTGTAATTACGCCCTGCATTTAAGCAGTGTGAACCTAGCCTAAACCCTCCGCAGAGACATTGTTACATTCACTATACTATACTGGTTGCAAATTATACTTGGTATCTAATAATGTACATTATATATTCAAGCATATTAGAGTGTAAAAGGTCTTGTGCAATGGATTTTTCCATGGATTTGGTCATGGATCTGTGTCCTGCCTACAGATGTGGATTCCACGTGGATTCTGTGTCCACGCGAAATGTCACATTTTTTTCTGTGCTGAAGATTTACAAATCCGCATTGAAAAAATAGGTGCCATATAAGCTTTGGTGTGGATTCCCATTAAACATAGTGAGACACATATTCCATACAGAATTCATGTGAATATGGGCACAGAATGTATATAGGATTTTGCACTGCAATCTGTGTGAAATTCCACCATGTGAACATGGCCCTAGGCTGTATTCACCCTACCGTCCTCTGTCAGTTGAAGCCTCCGTCAACAGTTCCATTGGATTTGGCATGAATTATACCTATTGTTCCTGTCAAAACAACAGCACCATACGGATCCCCAAAAGAACATCTGTAAACGGGATCCTTCAGCTACCTTTTTCATCTATCTAACTATCATCTATCTAACAGGTTCGACATGTGACACCATGGTTTCAATTATAACAAATCATGACTGCTGTGTGAACTGAGCCTTAACTGTATATATTATAGTGAAGTACTTATTCATATAAATTAATTCTATACAGTTTACAGGCACTACTTAGTACTGTTAATAGTTTTTTCTAGTCCACCTCCCAAACTTGATCTATCTTTTCAGATCTCCAGTTTTATTATATTATCTCCTGCAATATTACTTACAAACCTCAAAAGAAAGTAATGTTTGTATGAATGGATATCTTTCACATAACGAACACTTTCCTCACATTCAAATATTACCTTTTACTGATTACTATTAGACTAATGAAAGCATAAAAGACAGAAAAGATGGACAATGGCAAAAACTTTATATAGTATTTTAAAGATAAAGTTAGGATCAGCAGGTTAATGCTATAAACTCACCTTAAGGTGTTGTGTAATAGAAGCACAATGCTCCCCGATCATCTTCAACAAAGAGAAAGAACAAAGACGAGCAGCCAAACTGAAAAAAGGATGAAGCATTTTGGTTATGCGAAAAAGAATTAAACTTATTTAGTCTTAGAAAAGACAGCTACAGAGAGACATAATTTATATAAGTATAGAAATGACCCCTACAATAAATATGGTGAAAAACTATTTCATGTAAAACCCTCTCAAAGACAAGGGGTTCTCCATCTGCCTTTATAATGAGCCAAAGACACTTTTTACTGCGCCAAAGATTAGGGGCGTTCTGGGGGCGTCGTACCACATTCATAGAAGTAGACACATTTATGATTCTTTGACACCAAATCTAGGTGCATAACAGTTAGAACAGCCAGACCAGGGTAAAGGTGGTGCCTGAACCGGACTTGTGGTATTGGCTCTACACTGCCCTGTATGTATACTGCAAAGAACAGCCAGACCAGGGTAAAGGGGTGCCTGAGCCAGACCTTGGGTATTGGCTCTACACTGCCCTGTATGTATGACCTGCAAAAAGAACAGACCAGGTAAAGGTGGTGCCTGAGCCAGACTTGTGATATTGGCTCTACACTGCCCTGTATGTAAGACATTCAGAATAACATCCAAAGGAGGGGAAAGGTGCGGCCTGAGCCCGACTTGTGGTTTTGGCTCTACACTGCACCTGTATTTATGACCTGCTGAAGAACACCAGACCAGGGTAAAGGTGGTGCCTGAGCCAGACTTGTGGTATTGGCTCTACACTGCCCTGTATGTATGACCTGCAGAGAACAGCCAGACCAGGGTAAAGGTGGTGCCTGAGCCGGACTTGGGTATTGGCTCTACATGCCCTGTATGTAAATTTCTGCAGAAGAACAGCCAGACCAGGGTAAAGGTGGTGCCTGAGCCGACCTGTGGGATTGGCTTACACAGCCCTGTATGTATGACCTGCAGAAGAACAGACCAGGGTAAAGTGGTGCCTGAGCCAGACTTTGGAATTGGCTCTACCTGCCCCTGTATGTATGACCTGCGAAGAACAGCCAGACCAGGGTAAAGTGGTGCTGCCAGACTTGTGGTATTGGCTCTACACTGCACTGTTGTATGACCTGCAGAAGAACAGCCAGACCAGGGTAAAGGTGGTGCCTGAGCCAGACTTGTGGTATTGGCTCTACACTGCCCTGTATGTATGACCTGCAGAAGAACAGACCGGACCAGGGTCAGGGTGGTGCATGTGCGAGACTTGTGGTATTGGCTCTACACTGCCCTGTATGTATGACCTACAGAAGAACACCAGACCAGGGTAAAGGTGGTGCCTGAGCCAGACTTGTGGTATTGGCTCTACACTGCCCTGTATGTATGACCTGCAGAAGAACAGCGAGACCCGGGTACAGGTGGTGCCTGAGCCAGACTTGTGGTATTGGCTCTACACTGCACGGTATGTATGACCTGCAGAAGAACAGCCAGACCAGGGTAAAGGTGGTGCCTGAGCCAGACTTGTGGTATTGGTCTACACTGCCGTCTTTGTATGACCTGCAGAAGAACAGACCAGGGTAAAGGTGGTGCCTGAGCCAGACTTGTGGTATTGGCTCTACACTGCCCTGTATTATGACCTGCAGAAGAACAGACCAGGGTAAAGGTGGTGCCTGAGCCAGACTTGTGGGATTGGCTCTACACTGCACATGTATGTGTGACCTGCATAAGAACAGCCAGACCAGGGTAAAGGTGGTGCCTGAGCCAGACTTGTGGTGTTGGCTCTACACTGCCCGAAATGTGTGACCTGCAGAAGAACAGCCAGACCAGGGTAAAAGTGTTGCCTGAGCCAGACTTGTGGTTTTGGCTCTACACTGCCCTGTATGTGTGACCTGCAGAAGACAACCAGACCAGGTAAAGGTGGTGCCTGATCCAGACTTGTTGTATTGGCTCTACACTGCGCCTGTATGTATGACCTGCAGAAGAACAGCCAGACCAGGGTAAAGGTGGTGCCTGAGTCAGACTTGTGGTATGGCTCTACACTGCCCTGTATGTATGACCTGCAGAAGAACAACCAGACCAGGGTAAAGATGGTGCCTGATCCTGACTTGTTGTATTGGCTCTACACTGCGCCTGTATGTATGAACTGCAGAAGAATAGGTTCATACATTCTGGCACATTCTTTACTACCTTAAAGTGATTTAGAACTGGCCTGTCAGCGCCAGGATTCATACATGTCGCCCTCAATATCCAGAGGAGAAAAGCCTTTTTCACCTTGAGAACTGTGAATCTGTGCAATAGCTGCCCCCAAGATCTGGTCACAGCAAGAACAGGTGAGGGATCCAAGAAAGGCTTAGATAAATACTTACAGCAACATAATATAAAAACTTATGTAGCCATATAAAATACTTATTAGAATCTAGATCCAATCCGATGGCAATTTTGGATAAGGAATTTAGAGCAGATTGTTTCTTGCCTTATGGGTTCCAAAGTCTACATCAGTGTGAGAAACAAAGTTAAAAACTTCACTTCACCCCTTCCTTCATCCACATAACTCCCTCCTTGGTTTAACTTGATGGACGTATGTCTTTTTTCAACCATACTGACTACGTAACTATGTAAGTGAGATCAGCAGGCGCTTTAGAACGTCAACTCCTCTGCATACAACGTCCAAACTGTGAAGATCAAAGTAAGAAGAACCGCTTGACCAGTCCAGCTATGAAAGAAGCTCAGCTGTTGGATCCCAAAGATCTGAGAACCTGACAAAGCACAAGGAGGTCTTGTGCAAAATACCTAAGGGTGAGCATTTCTCGCTTCTTGAGAACCAGTACCACAGCTTCCTGCCAACGTGAACTATTCACCCCGAGATGGAGTTCACAATTTTATTGTGGCAAACCAACAATGTGTTCACACAAGACCTCCTTGTCCTGTCATGTTCTCACTTCTTCGGAATCCTGCCGGCCAAGCGTTTTTTCCTACTTTGATGATAATAGGAAGAGCAATACCGTAGAAGTATTCAGTATCATGGATGAGATGTGAAAGAATGATACATAAGTGCTATAGATGAAACCACGTGGTCATAGAATGTGCTAATTATATGTGGTGCCATGTCTACAAAAATGTAGCCCCTCGCGACCCTGGGTCATCACAGCCTGGAAGGCTTTAAATCAATGAAGGTTCAAGGTGATTGCCTTCACATTATCTAGGCAGTGTAACTCCTCAAATGATAAGCCCATATGTATACGTATGTATGAATTCAGCAGCTTTCTTTGTTTATTAATTAGGAGAGAATGGCTAATTAGACTCCATCAATATTTCAGTAGGTGAGACTTTCTTGCTTTTCATTAAACATCTTTACTGACACAGCAGGTTATTAAAAGACACTAAATGACCTGACACAGAGGGTATTATGTCTATTAATTCCAAAAATATATGAATCAGGGAAGTGAAGGAAGCACTTTATGAAATAATTGACCTCAAAAAGGATTTTGTTGGTGCTGAGGAAATAATGCTTTATATTAAACTGGTAAATACACCATAGTATCCAATGCAGTTATGTATAGCAAGTCTTTTGAATAGTATTAATACACTTTCTTACTTTAGAGGGATTTTCTAAAACGTAAAGGGGTTGTCTTGCTACTTAGAATAGCTTTCAAAATGTAGAGAACACTAAATGAAGATGTTTTCCAAATATATTGCGTTGTTCATCTTTTTTTGTTAAGGAGCTACAAGTGATTTTATCACCTTCTGTGCTCTCTCTGGTTCCCCAAGTGGCCGACCTGTGTACTCTTTATCCCCTGCTGTTTGTTCTATCTGATAGCAGGGAGTGACTTCATCACACAGGCCATGTTAGGGTGAAAGCTTGTGTGTTATCATTCAGACAATATAACTAATTACTGTTTACATTAGCTCAGAAGCTTCTCCAGAGCTCAGAGAAGGTAATTTATGTAATCTAAACTGATAAACAGAGAAGCTTGAATACACAGAGCTCATATGCTAATTACAGACAGCTTGACAAGGAAGGGACAGAGCCAAGCAGCATTATTTCATTCATGCATCCCATGAAATTTTGAGATGAGACAACCCCTTTAAGTATTTGTGGTCTGTCCTTAGGATAGGTCATCAATACTTATTTTGATTTGACTGCTTGCACCTCCATCAGCTTAGGCAGAGCATCATACGTATGGTTGTGGCTGTGCTTAGTACTGCCGCTTCATCATAGGAAGATGCTTGGGACTGAACTACATTACCAGGCATAGCCACAACCATGTGTACAGTGCTGTGTGTGGTTAAATATCAAAGGGAAAATGGTACTGGTTACTTTTGACAAAATAACATTGGACATCAGTAAGTGCACATTGTCTATTATGGCACCGTTTTGTATGAAAATAAAATCAAACTTTATCCCTGTATTCATGTTCAGTACAATGTTACAATATTGCAGTAATTCAATCTACAAAATTTATGATGGCATTAAGGGTATGTTCACACGGCGTATTGTAGCACGCACTGGTACATGTCACTATACGCCTTCAGTAGTGCCGTTGAAACTATGCACCGGCCAGCGTGTACTTTCAGTGCAAGTCAGCTTTCTGCCTTGTATACTTTTTTATTTCTTGGCACCAGAAAGAAGTGACAGGTCACTTCTTTTTACGGGCGTACAGTACACACCGAGAAATAGGATTGTAAAATCATCGTCATCTGAATGGCGACAATGATTTTACACACCACCCAATGAGTGCTGTACTTGTTAATTAATATTACCGTATTTGCAGGGCGTACTTCGGCGCAATTACACACTGAAGTACGCCCCGCAAATACGTCATGTGAACGTACCCGAAATCAGTTAAAGGGGTTGTCTCACTACAAAAAATAGCTTTCAAAATATAGGGACCACTAAATGAAGATGTTTTCCAAATATATTGCGTTGTTCATCTTTTTTTGTTAAGGAGCTAAAAGTGATTTTATCACCTTCAAAGGGCTTTCTAGTTTCCCAAGTGACCGACCTGTGTAGTCCTTCTCCCCTGCTGTTTGTTCTATCTGATAGCAGGGAGTGATGTCATCACACAGGTCAAGGCAGTGTGAAAGCTTGTGTGTTATCTGATCTTTCAGACAAAAAACTAATTACTCTACTGTTTACATTAGCTCAGAAGTTTCTCCAGACCTCAGAGAAGGTAATTTATTTAATCTAGACTAATAAACAGAGAAGCCCGAACACAAGGAGCTCATATGCTAATTACAGACAGCTTGACCAGGAAGTGACAGAGCAAAGCAGCATTATTTCATTCATGCATCCTATGAAACTTTGAGATGAGTCAACCCCTTTAAGCTGTTGGCAACTCAAAATCCATTAGCATGATATCTCTGTAGTCTTTTAATTGGTGAATTATAGTACTTGTAATTTCTGCAATGAATAGACTTTAATGACGTAATCTGTCTCACTTTTCAGCCATCTATCTCAAAAAGAAACCATGACTCCTCCTGATGTGTCTGTTTCAGTAAATCCTTGTGTTCTCCATGAAATAACAATTCTGAAACATCTTTCCTTTGATCTCTATCTTGTTATTCCCCTGCTATTACTGAATCTGTCAGCTGGGTGTTACTATTCTTATTTTTCAAATGGATGTTACTCTGCTAGAATTGATTGGACAATGTCAGACTGTAGAGGGACACTGCCTATTTGGTAATACTCATGTGACAGATTGGTAATTAATTTCAAGGAGATGTAGCAGAGGAACCACACAGCATAGAGATCTAAGGAAAGGTGCTCCAAAATATTTTTTGTTTCTTTTCAAAAATAACACTGGTATTTACAAAAAAAAGACATTTCATGAGATGTCACAGGTAGAGATGATCGATTTTCGAAAAAATCGAGATCGAGACGATTTTTACTGGTTTCTCGATCTTTCTGATTTGTCCTGGTAAATGCGGGTAAAGAATCGAGATCGGCGTGTCGCGCCATTTTTACTGTGCATCAGCTTTGATGAGAAACGACGATCAGATCGAGAAATCTAAATAATTTTCTAAAAATCGCCTCGATCTTGATTTTTGCCGATCTCGATTAAATCGCTCAACACTAGTCACAGGTCCTCTATAATACATGTGAGTTTTGTGATCACAATTAATAGTAGTTAGTAGGAGGTGTATATTCAACAATATATGTGGCAAAGAGGATATGGGCCTTCTATGGCTTTGGGGCATGGGTGTGATTGACATTTCTCAGCCTCCCATGGCTACACCCATGGTTGTACATGTAACTGTCAAATACTCAATCTTAAAGGGGTTGATCTTTCTCACACATTGATGGCTTATCGATATGATGCGCAATTAATGTATAATAGGTGTGGGTCCCACCTCAGGAACCTTCACCTATCTTTAGAATTGACCCCCAAAAGACTCTGGTTTGAACAATAAGGTAGTCGAAACTTTATGCTACTCAGCTACAATCTAGACTCCAATTGAAATCTTTGGGAGAATTCTGACCACCTCTCAGTCCGAAAAGGAAACTTTTACAGGCCCGTTGCTGAGATTGGTGCAGGTGAATATGCCATCAATGTGTGAGAT
Organism: Phyllomedusa bahiana; assembly: GCA_025379985.1. Lineage (NCBI taxonomy): Eukaryota > Metazoa > Chordata > Amphibia > Anura > Hylidae > Phyllomedusa > Phyllomedusa bahiana. Next base: position 28,086 of record JAODAL010005674.1, on the reverse strand, counting down.
GGGACAATCCCTTTAATTAGTCCCCACCTAGAAGCTTCGACTTGTAATTTAGTAAAAGTAAAGCTGATTACTGTAATTTATAGACATTAAGGGCGACATGTATGAACGGGGCTGTACCAGATATCTGGCGTCTTTTCAGCCCAATATCAGGTGCAGCCCTGTTCATACATTTTTAAGTCTCTCCACGCTACTCTCAGACGCATTACATAGCGCCTGCGGGAGGCGGGGCGCACTAATACCGTAGCGAAGCTACATATTTGTAGCTTCACTATGGAATTTCTAGGCACATTACAGCTGGAACAGGGAGAGCACTTTCAAATTGGTATACCTGATCCAGAAATGTCACCCTAGCCCTACAACGTGCCTGATTTATGACCCGCTGTAGAGCGGGTTCACATATCAGGCGCATTCTATGCCAATATAATGCACATTAAATTTGGCGTGTGTTTCATGCATGTCGCCCTAAAAACTTAAATTTCATCCGACCTCTAGCAGTACCAATACATTTCAGTATACATGAGCACAATGAATTCCACCTAGAATTTCTATGCAGCTTCCTGGTACAGATAGATGTGGCTGCAATAGCTTTCCCATGACTTGTACAATATGTCTCATTTTCCTTATGAACTTGGTAGACAAATCCTTTGTTCTTCTGTTATCACCATTCTGTTTGTTCTTTTGTTTTCCTTTGATTTTTTTTGACATGTTATGTTTTTCTTACTATGTGACTGTAATATATGTCTGTGAATGCGCCTCATCTTAGCTTGTATATGTGCAGAAGTATTGATTTTATACACTTACTACTAATTGGCTTACCATGTCCAACTCGCTTTTACTTTTTACAGCTTTGAACAATATTACAGTCCCCTACGCCTCCCTGATTGGCTCTGTGTCCTCCCTCTCTAGTCAAACCCAGTCCTTATATGATAATTACTCTCTCCCACGATTCGCTCGAAAAGGTCTAAACATCTTTGTCTCTTACTTTTGCTGTACAAGTTCTCTTATTCACATCGATCAACCACCATTTTTGAAAAGTCTTTTTGTCTTATGTTGACTGCTCACTCCCATTCACAGGGGTGCTTGATCTGGATCAAAACCTTTATATCTTTTTTTAGCATTGGCACCCAAATACTTTCCAAAGTTATTATAGTCGGTTAATCCCGATGGACTCTTTTTTTCAACTCGACGTTGAGTAGAAGGCTGTTGAATGATACCAAATTTTATAGAATTGCACAGCTTTTACACATTTGTTGAAGGCTTGCTCTTAGATAACAAATTACTCTGTTTTAGTCAGACCAGGGGTACCAGCAGGACAGTATTGGCAGTCCTGTTAATGTTTTTATTTTTAATAACGAAGGCCACTCATATGGTCCAAGATAAGAACTGATAATAGGTGGGGTTCCCAGATTGTTTGGTTGTATGGGACCCTGAAATAACTTATGGCATCCTTAATTAGGACCACTATAAAACTCTCACATGAGAGCAAAAAAAGTTTTAATTTGGTTAATAATGAAAGTACCAAGGCTGATTAATCAAGAGTTCCAGTTTAAGCCCCCTAAATCCATTGTGTTTCTTTTCCAGTTCCAAAAAATAGAATGGGGTAGGCTTATTCAGATCTACAAGCCAGCTGTGTGTCCAGTATCCAGTTTGTTGCAATTGGGTCACAATATCTGTCAGGGATGAAAATCTTTATACATCCCGATAATCCTTAGTCCATAAAATGCGTCTTAGCAACACCTGGAGTGTCTACGTCTATCTGTCACCAGAGCCTCCATTCTTTGGGAATCATTTGGCAGGCATTTATACTATCAATGTCTGCAGCTGGCAGGTTGATATAGTTACCCCATTTCTGTGTTTGTCTTCTTATTCTTTACAGGTGTCTCTGTAAGACAAAGATGTTTACACCTAGAGTAGATTGTAGGTATTTTTCAGGGGTTGGGTGTAGGACATTTCCTAGAGAAATCTTTTGCTCTAACAGACAGAACCATAACCCCTCTCTCTACAATCTGCTAAGAGTGAAAACATTTTTGATGACCTCAATTGCCATAATACCCCTACCCTTCCAAGCAACGTTTATGGCAAAATGACTGTGCATGTGACATATTCAACTGTTTTGCATGTGGTTGTCCTTTACATACATCATTTTAGGTAACAATAAGGTAATCTGCTTTCGGAAATCATATTAGTCATTCCATAAAAGCATTCTTAACTTGGTATCAGATTTATGGATGACCCAAACTATTCACTTCATTACTCCACTGGGGGCAAATGGTTTGAGCGACCCATTGAATTTCATGACATAATTCATTTTTTATTTATACCCCCATTTCCTTTTCAGGATCAGGTGTCGCCGGTTACCCTGGTAACCTCCATTCTTCAAGTTAGTTCGCCGTCGGTATGTCTTTTTTTGTTTTTGTTTTTTTTTTATTCTTAGTTTCTTTCTCTTTTAGGAGCATTTCATTTTCTATTTAGTTCACTACTTTTTCATCACTTATACTATTTCCATTTCATACAGTGCAGAACAAAGGGTTTGAAATTGTAGATGTCTCTATCTGTGCTCTAACTGTGATCACTTTCCTTTACCTAGCTAACATCATGATTCATTGCACAGTAATGTCCTTCACACTAGGCGAGTTGGCTTTGGGAATATGCTTGGTGACTACTCATGCATCAAAGCTCATCCCTCCAAAGCATGTTCAGCTTCAAGTAACCAAACTTATCTGCTTGCTTTTCACGTACAACATCTTTACTACCTGCACATTAATTATCATTCTGCTCTTCTTAACTGTATATCCTACGAATATCTTTGCCGTAGCTGCTATATTTTTCTCTTTCTTTTACAGGCATGGCCAACCACCCACCTATTCCCATCCTGGAGCTTGCAGATCACATTGAAAGGTTGAAAGCTAATGACAACTTGAAGTTTTCTCAAGAATATGAGGTATTTATTTGATATTTGTTGACATGCTCTATAACAGATGAGAATCACCTCTAAGATACCTGTGTAGTGTAACAGATGTTGATCACTGGCCCCTGGTTTTAACTTCTAAGGTAGTCTTAAAGGGGTCGTCTAACTTATAGAAAAAAAAATTAAAAAGTGTTACCAATGTTAAAAAGAAATAAAAAATGCACTTTAATCTTCTGGTGATCTGACGTAGAAGCAATAGGGGTCACTTCTTTCTTTGTTTACAGGTGATCAGCAGGTGGTCGTTACAGGCAGTCAGTTGCTTCAGCAGTCAAATGCTGTTCCATTATTATCATTGCTCAATGATGGGGACCAGAGTGGCAAAATATGGCATGTGACCACTGTGGACACTAATTGGTGCCAACCAGGGTTGTACTGGGACCAGGGAGATCTTATCCATTAAGCACACTTGGCAGTTGCCAGGGGGCTCCACAAATATATGGGCCCCATAAGTATATAGGTCGCAGGTGGCCTGATGTATGTCCCTGGAGTCCAGGGCACATGTCATGGATCTCTGGGTCAGCACTGTTTGTGCATTCTTTGGATGTGCAAACGGTTAAAAACCATGGTGGAGCAGAGAGTCATTGGCTCCCTGCCCTGCCAATTAGTCTTGTATGCTTCAAACTGTCTAAAAGACATCCATGGAATGTCCTTACACAGGCAGCGTGATTATATGGGTGGCATGGAGACATAGCCCCATGTGGTGTCATGTTTGGGGGTGGTTAGAGGCATGACCTGGTGTGATGTAATGTATTTATGCAGGATCCACTGCACTGCTATGCCATGGGCACATAATGCTGGTAAGACAGCCCTGACTGACACTACAAAGCAGTCCTGGCACTCAAATCCAAAAAGCCCACATACAAAACCTAATCACATTGCTCCCCAAAAATGAACTATATTGTACACTGTGCATCTAAAATTGCTTATAATATACATTCTACCCCTGAAATTAATTATATTGCACACAGATATATAGGAACCGGCCAGTCCAAGCTGGTGTCAACAGCTTGTGAGCAAAAAATATCACAGTGACTACAGGAGCTTCTTCCTTGGAGAATTTAAGAGGCGATTACAGGTTTTTTGTGGTTTTTTATGCAATAGATTGTTCTTTTTAATGTTTTTCTATAAGCTGGACAAACCCTTTTAGGACAACAAAGCTCCTCAGTAGTAGGGAGGCTGCGGATTCACTTACCCTCCAGCTTCTAATGTTCTTTAGGTCTCAATTTATCCATCACATGAAATAAATGTTTTATAGACAATCATTTAGCCCACAGCTGTTTCTCCTTCCTAAAAATGTTTATTTCATTGGGGAGTGGAGAATAAGCTACAGCCAGACTTTTTTGTCAGCTGCTCATCTCTCAGAAGACAAAGAGTGGGCAACTTAAACTTCAGTATGCACATCCTTCTTACTTCTGATATCTGCCATTGGGGGAGAGTTGGCCCTTTCACATAAGATTGTTCCATAATTCTCTTGACTCCTGTGTATGGCCAACTTTTGATAGATTGCTCAGGCACCAGTTATATTAAGAAACGTAATATATAGTCACAAATGAATGTTGCTGCGTGTGAATATTGCCTGATATATGTATATAAAGTAATTTGCTCATGCTATGTTTATTTCTGTGAAAAATGAAACCTTTACCTTTTATTAGAATCTTAAGGCCTTTCTCCTTCCACTATTACCGTGTGACGAGCAAAATGCATTACTGCAATTACCATTAAGTTTAATTCATTCATTACATTCCCCTTGATTTGCTAATTACATTAGTGTCCCTAATGTGATATAAACTTACTAGTATCATTCTGTCATTTATCTTAATAATCACAAGTATGTAGCTACTAGCAAAATTAAATTGGAGGTTTCTTACACATTATCAGCTTTTATTGTATTAGCAGCAGCACAGGATACTTTTGTGTGCTTCTGATGCAAACTTGTTTTCCAGGAATAGTATTTTAATGATATAACCAAGTTTTGCTCTTCAATGAGATTGCATTGGCAAGTGTATAAAGATAATTGTGCCACTGTGTATATTGGAAGAGAGCATAAGGTATGCTAACTGTTGACATCCTTCAAAACCAATGTGTCCTAGAGTTTGCATTTCGTAGGCTTCTATCACACTGGTTTCGAGGTCCATTTATTTTTTTTTTAACTGTAAATTTTTATTAAAGTTTTCAGTACAAAAATACTATCAACAAAGCCGTACATTAAATACCAAAGAGATACTGTGCCATCAAATCAGCAAAAACAAAGTGCAGTATAAAACAGGTAAATCTCAGTGAATTAACTAAAATACATTTCTAGTCCGCAACCCAATAGCGCCCTTCACTGGGGCCACTGAGAGACAGACCCATAGACGGCTAGAGTAACACAGTTACTTCCAAGACATGAAGAAAGACTAACAAAACAGGGGAAGGGAAGACAAAGGACAGGACACACAAGGAAGAAGTAAGGCTCCTAACAATAGGTTTGCAATCCAATTATATCAAAGTAGAAAACTACAAGTCATGTAGGATACAGTAAACATCCCATGGTTTCCAGACACGGTCAAATAGGTCCAGTTGGTTGTGAGATAGAGCAGTAAGATATTCCATTCGTCTAACTTCTTGCAAACGGAGACTTAAGTCGTGCTGAGTGGGAGTAGAAGCTTGCTTCCAAAATCTGGCAATAAGACATTTAGAAGCTGTCGCTATATAGAGAAAGAGTCTTCCCAACCCCCGGCCTAGAGGGGCGTAAGGAATGTTTAGAAGAAAGGTCTGTGGGGTAAGAGGGACCCTAATCTGTGCAATATCAGCAACCAAGGACTGAACCATTAACCAGAATGGCCGTATCCCTCTACATACACAGAACACATGCTGTAAATTCGCTCCGGGATCCCCACATCTCCAGCAACAGTCCGGGATACTAGGCTTAAGCCTATGCAGGAGAGCAGGAGTATGATACCAATAATTAATACTTTGTACCGATTTTCTTTAGTTTGGGCAGAGAGAGATGAGCGGGCTGCCTGCTTCCATATCGTTTGCCAGGTGTCTCTGGAAATAGGGGACCCCAGATACTCCTCCCATTTAACCATATACGAGTGGATTATTGGGGAGTCGGGATTAGAAGCTATTAGCAGTTTATATATAGAGGATATCCCATTTTTTTTTTAAGAATCACGATATATGGATTAATTTTAATCCATTTTTTAGAAAATTCTAGAAGATCTCATTGTGCAGGTGTTTTAGAAAGGTCTGTTGTCAGAGCATATTACACCAATGCGCTCTGTCCTCTCCTCTCACCTCAACCTACGCCCCTTAGCAATCATTCGTTGCTACATGGTTATTCCAAAAACCCTATAAATCAAAAAATAAAGTATCCTCTGGTTGGCCCAACTTTGATGTAATAATGTACCCCAAATATCTCTAGGCCCCAAACATCTAGCAGAAGACTATCGACTATCTCATTTGGAGCTGACTTTAGAAACAAGTGCCAAATATTACATTAAAACCAACAATTCTTTTAAAGTGGACTTGACCATGCACATGTCCTGTGTAGATATAGGGTGAACCCTCAGAATAAAATTTCCCTTGACTGGCCCTTGTATCAGGAAAGGGACACAGTCCCTTCATTTTAAGCCATAGTAAGTGACCCGTGGTTAAAGTTTGTTAATGGCTCCTCTATTAATTCTTGATCCTTCCTCCTGTCTTTCTTCTCTGATCATATATTTAGCACAAAAAAGTTCAATGATTATTGGAACCCTAAGTAATTTCGTAGTTTGCACCCATTTTCTAGTTTGTCCTCAGCATTCATTGTCCCTGAGAACTTTTATGGATTGAGGTTGGTAATTTTTACTAATATAAATTTTTGAAATTTTTTTTATGGCTTGCCATCATATTGTCTTGTTAATGTATTTTAATAAAACAAAATACAACACGTCAAGATATCAAATTAAAGGGATTAACTTGTAAAGTCAACCCTTGTCCATATGACGGTTAGGGTTTATGGACATTATAGATGGATTCCCCTCCATAACCCCCTTTATGAGCCATGCATTACATGACACCTGTTTATGGGAATACAGATCGCCAAATGCAACTTCCCCAGCAATAACAAGTGATCGCTTAGATTAAAGAAGCCTAAGCATTGTTTTTTGTAAATGAACTTCTCCCCAGAGGGTTGTCATTCATTTGTCTTTATATGATATTCCATAGCAGTCCATTGTTCTCTCATGTACCTCTGTATATCTCTGATTTAAAAATAAATTTTAAAATGTTATGGCATGCTTCATTAGAAACTCTAGTATTCGCCCCTATAAGCACTGCATTACAACCACAAGATCTTCATATGCCACTATACAGGCTCCGTGCAGAGGGCTCTGCCATATTCATGATAGCAAAAAGTCTTAAATGAGTGTTTCCATCTCCGTTATTGATTGCATATTAATAGGATAAGCCATCAATGTGTAAAAGATGTGGCTCCCATCTCTGGGAAGAGCACCTAACTCGAGTAAAGGACCTCAAAGTCTCAGTTGAGTAACATTGGTGGTTGGAACTGTCCTATTGACAGGATGGTCTATCGATGTGCCATCAATTTGTGAGGTGGGAATACCCTTTAAGTTAGAATATGTAGTATTATTTTTTTCCATGAACTCTATTAACAGTCAATAAGGTCTTCTGGGTGCTGCTGGAGTCTATCATACGAGAGATGTAGTAGAGTGTTGTGCTTTCATTATGAACAGAGCCATACCTGTGTAACGTGGCTATTGCCTTTTAAGAGACAGTGCCAGGAAAGGTTTGTATTTAATTAGTTACTGGAAGTAGTCATTGCCAGTAGTATATATCATCTTTGCATTACGCGACATTGTATAGAATATAGATTTTGCAGTATTCCTGTAATACCCTAGCTGTTACATATACAGAAAGGGAAGTGGACATAATGACTTCCTCACATAACAATTTTACTGCTTTTGAATCAGGATTTGGTATTCAGCAAGAGAGAGTTACATATTAATCAAGAAGTTATATAAATGTAATATAAACTGTCACAATGGAATATCAGAGACAGGAGGTGGATCCACTCGGTCACCTTGGGAGGGTTGGCGTAACCTATACCGCGGATCAGAGTCTAAGGGGCCCCAAGTCTTCACCAGAGCCCACCACCAGGCCAAGGCCAGTTGGAGTCAGAAAATGGGCAAACAGTCAGGACAGGCAGTAAACAAGACAGAGTTGGGAACATAGCAGGAAGAAACGGTACAGATAGGCAGTATGAAGATAGCCCGGGAGTGGTAAAATGTGGCAAAACAACCCTAACAACTGGACAAAGGTTGCTGGGATGGGTGTCTCTAAATGTCCCATGGTCAGATGTGATTGTTTGGGGAAGGACTGGATGCGCCCTCTAGGTACTGGCTGAGAGGATACGGCCACAACAAGCAGCAAAGAGGAGATGCCAGCGAAGAGGTTGACAGGATGGAGCCTGGGGCAAAGGAAGGTGAGGAATGGAATGGGCACGACCAGGGGCCATGGTGCGAACCATTATAGGAGCATAAGCCTGGAGTTTCTGGAAACACTGGCTTAATGCAGGGTCGTTGGTATTCTCTCGAGTTTACCAAGACATCTCCTCAGGACCATAACCCTTCTAATCAGTGAGGTAGTAAACCTTGCCCAGGATCGCTTCATGCCCTGGATCTCTTTGATCTCATAAGTGTCCTCAGCCGCAAAGATGATGGATGGTTCAACCGTAGATAAGGGTTGAAGGTAATGATGTGCTAGCTTCGGGATTGGTACCCACAGGCGTATGTTCATTGAAGAGGGCCAGACCTTACCTCCGGGTTGGAACACAGATGGAGGCCTGAACTTCTTGTTGGCCTGCCTTTTGATCTCAGCAGAGGCATGAAGAAAGCTTTAGCAAGCCTGTTGCCATATCAGCTGGAAGTTGCATACTTGGGAATTAACCGCTGGGACATCAGTGGTGGCTGGAAGAGGGTGCCAAGGTTGCTGGCCAAACACAATGTGGAAGGGGGTCCCGAGGACTCTCTGGAGTGGTTGTTATAAGTGAGTTTTACCCAAGATAGCAAAGTCACAGTTCCCAGTTTCTGGTTCACCCTTTCCACCTGGCCATTGGTCTGGGCATTGTATGCTGAGGACAGGTTGAGCTTAATCGGAAGTAGGGAGCAAAGGTCATGCCAGAATCAAGAGGTAAATCGCACACCTCTCTCATAGACAATATGAGTCGGCATCCTATGCAGGTGAAAAATGTGAAGAAGGAAGAGCGAAGCTAGCGCAGCCGCAGATAGAAGATCAGTAAGAGGGATGAAGTGTGCCATGTTAGAAAAACGATCCAAATCACAGAGCACACAGGCACAGTTAGGACATTCGGCCACATAGTCTTTAACATCCTGCACCAGATGGGGTCACCAGTAGCGCTTAGAGGCCAGGTTGAGGGATCTGTGGAATTCTGAATGGCCTGCGAAACAGGAGGCATTCCTCCAGGACATAACCCGTTTCCTCAGTGCAGGGTACACATATATCTTCGCCACAGGAATTTCACACAACTTCACAGGCGCTGCAGTGATGGGGCATTCTGGGGAAATTATGTGCTGTGGATCTAGTAAGGAATCTGAGAGCCCTAGATAATGCATTTGCCCGAAAATTGAGGCAGAAATTGAAGCAGGAAAAGAACCAGGACCAGCGTTCTTGATGGGGCTTTAGGCATTGAGCAGTTTAGAGATACCAGTTCTGCAGTTCTCTTAATTCAGCTGCTAGTGGTAACTTCTGTTTTCAATATGGTTGTCATGGCTACGTCCACAGATATGTATAGATTTCTATTGTAATTATGCTTCTTTTTAGGAAAACATTGTTATGTTTATAAAAATGTATGGTGTATATCAATTCTCTAAGGGCGACATGTATGTACGGGGCTGTGCCAGTATTCTGCCCAAAAACTGGCATAGCCCTATTATCTAAATGTATGAGCAGGTGCACTCCAAATTTAGGTGCATTATGAGGTGCCCACGGCTCTTTGTAATGTGTCTAAGTTGTGGGGGCGTTCTGGAGACGTGTTGCACCACAACCGTATGAGTCTACATATTTATGACTGGAGGACGGCAAAACTGGGCGCATTACTGCTGGAACAGCCAGACCAAGTTAAAAGTGATTTACCTGAGCCTGAGTTGACATTTCAGAGCTAGAAAGGGCTAAATCTATGACCCGCAGTAAAACAGGTTCATAAATTCAGGCGCATTCTACACTTCTAATGTGTGCAATAAAATTGACGTCTGGGCAACAAAATTTATACATGTCACCCTAAGTCCATACTCTATACTCTAAGTGAAAAGTTCTACATGTCCACGGACTTAGCCAAGGCAACCAGAATGAAAACACTCATTGGTTATATTAGAGGTTGCAAAACACAATCTACAGTATGCGATAGAAATAAGGTTTATATTTCACAATGATTCCTGACATGAAATATAGGACCATGGGATATAATATATATCAGTAGTAAATCATAAACTGTATCAGCAAGTAGAAAGTTTACAGTTTATAAACCTTTATCATTTTGTTTCTGATTTTCAAATCTAACATATAAAATGGGTGAATGTTTCAATGTTATAAACTGCAAGTAGATTAGCCAATCTGCATTGTATACTACATAACTACATCGCCTAGCTAAATGTTCAACAGTCAGTTGCCAGCCAAAGGTGAATGCTACAAATCCTATAAACTCTGAAAATTTGCTGTGCAGACGCTTTTTATTTAGCGACAGCCACATACTGGCCAGATTCCCTTACAGAATAGAGGACATTAAATACAATACATTGCCCTCCAGGTGCCATAATCCTTCATATAATCTGTCCTCTGGATTTATTACCACTACACAAATACTTCATCCTGGTTCAGCTCTGGGGCAGTAGTAACTCTTATGCTGCCAGTGGAACTTGACTTTAGACTAAAACCTTATTAGAGACAGATTCACATTTCATGATTGCACCAGATGTGTAAAAGCTTTTGATGGGTTTTTCGAATCACGTTAATTGGACACAAATAATTTGTTTATTTGAGAATAATACGTTTCTTCACGAATTGTACTAATTTGAAGTGCTATTATTAGACATATGGGTCTGCCCTTAAAGGGATTTTGCCACGATCTCATTTCATACCTCCTGCATCCAGCTCTTCAGCTCTGTGTGCTCAGAAGGGGGCGTGTGTGATTTGTTTGAATTGCATATCATGTGACATCTGCATGCCTTTCCTCTCTTTAGTCAGAGACAGGTCTGTTTATGTGTAGAATTGTAAGTAGCTACATTGTAGCTCAGAGCTAAAACTTTTGCCTCCAGGCACAAGGGTCCTAGGTTCAAATCCCTGCAGGAACCAAACCTGTGGATTTTTCCTCTTTATCAATGCACAGACCTGATTGAGGTTTCTATTTTTTATTTATTTGCACTGTTTGACTAATTACTTAGGAAGACAGAGGACGGGAGTAGAATGACAGCACCTGGGGTTTGAACACTCAGTAGCTGCCTAAGAGGAGAAGTGATGTCTGAGCATGTGCGACCAGGACCGAGGAGCTCTCAGCCCTGGTCGTATCCCTTGGAGACGAGCTGTAAACGGCGCCACTAACAGGATCACTAAAGGAGCAGCTAGAACAAAAATGTTCCAGAATTTGTAATAATAATGAATGGTGAATATGTTTAATATTTAGTTTACAAACTTCCCACGTCAATTTTAGTTCGTGGCAAAACCCCTTTAAAATAGTGTTTCTTTCTCAGCAAGTAGATGAGGATAAATACAAAATCACAAGATATGCATATTTCTAAGCCTTTTTGTTAATATAAATGCACCGTTTTGCTAGTTTTATATTTATCTTCTTTGTTGATAACTTGTTGTTACCAGGAGATCTGACCATTACTGCCTTCTAGCAGCAATGGCCGCGCCTGCACAGATGTTGTTTGTCTCTCGATTCTGCCTATTGAGGCATGCATAACCTCTCCAGGCCCTGCCACTGCTTTGTGCATTGCCATCTTAGTATGCAAATGCTCCAGGGCACGCACTGAAACCCTGAAGAACTTGCTTTTAGCATCACCTCTAGATACATCAGCATGTCAACCTTTTTTTTTTAAAGCTCCTGACCTGATCTCTACTGTGACACTTATTAGGGCCATCTACATTCAGGCAGGTAGTGTGTCACTTTCTGAACTCCCTATAGTGACAGTATTAAGTCACTAAATAAGGTAATTGGTGCAGCACCGATCATTTCAAAAAATTGTAATACAGTAAAACAGCACATCCCAATAGTGAGCAACTTCTAATTTACCAACAAATAATCCAAGTAATGTATGACAACATCCAAAGATAAGAAACTTTTATTTACATAGAATTGATTCTATACTGTAAGAGCTGTGAAGAGTGGAATCTGTCAAGGGACTATGTCATGTTGAATTACGTGGTTCAAAAAGGTCTTGGGCATTTCTAGATGTAATAAATAACAAGTTATAGTGACAGATTCTGAGAAGGTGGATACATTCTAGATTATAATATAACAAGTTATAGTGACTGGATTGGAGAAGGGTCTGGTACTTCTAGATGTAATAATATAACAAGGTTATAGTGACCAGGATTCGGAGAAGGGTCTGGATACATTTCTAGATGTAATAATATAACAAGTTATAGTGACAGGATTCTGGAGAAGGGTCTGGATACATTTCTAGATATAATACTAGAACAAGTTATAGTGACCGGGATTCTGGAGAAGGGTCTGGATACATTTCTAGATGTAATAATGTAACAAGTTATAGTGACCAGGATTCTGGATAAGGGTCTGGATACATTTCTAGATGTAATAATATAACAAGGTTTAGTGACTGGGAGTCTGGAGAAGGTTCTTGATACATTTCTAGATGTAATAATAGAACAAGTTCTAGTGACCAGGATTCTGGAGAAGGGTCTGGATACATTTCTATAGTGTAATAATATAACAAGTTATAGTGACCAGGATTCTGGAGAAGGGTCTGGATACATTTCTAGATGTAATAATAGAACAAGTTATTGGTTTAAGCAGGTAATATAAGGTAAGTGTCACTGATTCAGGGAAGGTCACTGATCAGGTTTTGATTTTGGATTGAAGTTCGGAAAGAGATTTTTCCCTAAAATAGACTTTGGTCTTCCTCCCTTGTCATCGGTCAACACTATAGCACAGTAGGATGAACTGGATGGTCGTTGGTCTTTTTTTTCGCCTTACAAACTATGTAACTACAGTGGGAAAAATAAGTATTTGGTACAATGGCAATTTTGCAGGTTTTTCCACCTACAAGAAATGGAGAAGTTGATGATGTTTATCGTAGGCACAATTCAACTGTGAGAGACAGACTCTAAAAATAAAAACAGAAAATCACATTGTATGATTTTAAAAAAAAAAATGCATTTTATTGCATGAAATAAATATACCAACCAGCAAGAATTCTGGCTCTCATAGACCTGTTAGTTTTTCTTTAAGAAGCTGTCCCACTCTGCACTCATTACCTGTATTAACTGTGCCTGTTTGAACTTGTTTACCTGTAAAAAAGACACTTGTCCACACGACACATCACATCAATCACATTCCAACCTCTCCACCATGACTAATACCAAAAATCTGTCTAAGGAAACCAGGGTCAAAATTGTACACCTGCACAACCCTGGGATGGGATACAGGACAGTAGGCAAGCAGCTTAGTGAGAAGGCAACAACTGTTGGCTCAATTATTTGGAAATGGAAGACACACAAGATGACTGTCAATCTTCCTCTGTCTGGGGCTCCATGCAAGATCTCACCTTGTGGGGTAAGGGTGATTCTGAGAAAGGTCAGTAATCAGCCCAGAACTACATGGGAGGACCTAGTCTATGACATGAATAGAGCTGGGACCACAGTCTCAAAGATTACTGTTAGTAACACACTACAGCGTCATGAATTAAAATCGTGCAGGGCACGCAAGATCCACCTGCTCATATCAGAACATGTCCAGGCCCATTTGAAGTTCATCAATGACCATGTGGATGATCCAGAGGAGGCATGTGGGAAGGTCATGTGATCAGATGAGGCCAAAATAGAACTTTTTGGTATCAACTCCACTAGCCATGTTTGCTGGAACAAGAACACTGTCCCAACTGTTAAGCATGGGGATGGAAACATCATACTTTGGGGGTTCTTTTCTGCAAAGGGAACAGGATGACTGCACCGCATTGAAGAGAGGATGGATGGAGTCATGTATCACAAGATTTTGGCCAACAACCTCCTTCTCTCAGTAAGAGCATGAAAGGTGGGTCATGACTGGGTCTTCATGCAGGACAATGACCCGAAACACGCAGCCAGGGCAACTAAAGAATTGGCTCTGTAAGAAGCATTTTAAGATACTGGAGTGGCCTAGCCAGTCTCCAGATGATACAATGTGATTTTCTGGATTCTGTCTATCACTGTTGAAGTGTACCTACAATAAAAACTACAAACCTTTCCATTCTTTGTAGGGGGGGAAGCTTGCAAAATTGCCAGTGTATCGAATACATATTTTCACCACTGTATATAAGTACTATACAAAAATAGTGCTTTGAATAAGCTGTCTTCTCCTCTACATTTTTTTGTATTATTAAGTCACATTCACATATCTCACACTGACTGTTTTAAGGAAACTGAGAATACGGGCAGGTGGGAATAGTAATGGCTGGCCTCCACTGCTGCTGCCCTGGAGCTCTCTGGCAATCCACTCCTTTGCAGTTCTGGATTCTCTTCCTGACACACTGGAGAAACTTGTGCTCCATTGTAGGTGCAGGGACCACAAGTTTCTCCACTGTGTCAGGACGAGAACCCAAAAGTCAAGAGAAGCATATAGCTGGAGAGCTCCAGGGCTGCAGCGACAGGAGACAGCTATGTAAGTACCATATCTGTTTTTTATTTTATTTTATTTTTTTCCAATTCCATAAGGATTTTGCAACCTTAGTTTAGTTAAGGACATAAAATCAATACATTCCTGTAACATCCTGTAAAAAAAACATATATGTTCTGTCTGGGTTCACATATTGCATTTTTCTTGATTTCTAAACAGCATGAAAAATGAGTGTAGAAAATGCATGCATTTTTTTTTAACAGACTTGTTACTATCATTACATTTATGACACAGGTGAAATTTGGATTAATTAAAAAACACATGCATTTTTGGGAAAAGGCAGTTGTCTTAATTGCTACATGCCTTTTTGTTGCATTCTAAAACGTAGTTGTAGATTTCCATTTGTTGCACATGGACAGCCAAAGTTCTGACTTATTCATGTGCTTATCATTTTGACGCCCTTATACCTAAGCCTTGCATTAGTGACTCTGCCCCCATAGTCTTATATTTTGTTATTTGTACAGTGTCATGATTGTGCCTGACACACCCCCGGCCTTTGGCTCTGGTCGCCGGCCACGGCCGGTACAACGTAACCTGTGGTTTTTTACATAAAGCTGCGTATTTATATTACTAGTGTGAACTTGGTTCTTTTGTTCTGTGTGCTTAATTGATTCCTGGCCAACGCCCATGGCCAGGAATCTTCCAGCACACTTTTAGTTAACTTGGTTCCTTTTTGATTGACAGCTTTGATCTCCTATCTGGTCTTGTGTTCTTTCTACCTATTGCCTCAGTTCTCTTTCTCTGTTCCGTATATGTATAGGATTAATTTGCCTTTCTGCCTTGCTTGCTATACAGTTTCCTCTACCTATAGTTCGCCTGTGTTTCCTTTTTGATTACTCGGTATTCTTTGGCTCTTGTTTGGACCCTGGTTACTCTCTTGCCTTCCGTTTCTGTACTGCTTTGCCCGTTTGTTGCTGACTTGGCCTGCCTGACTTTCCCTGTTTGTTCTATGTTTGTTCGTCTACGTCTCGTGTCTCACTTGGCTCAGTGTAGGTCTCAGTCTTGTGGTTGGGGCCGACCTAGTAAGGAGTCGGGTACCCCAAAAGGCAGGGACAGAGGTTGGGCCAGCATCAGGGCCTCACTCTGTGTCTCCGTGTGCGCCCCTGACAGGTCCTTACATACAGTAGTTTACATGTCAGGCTTGTGAGTTACATTGCCAGTATTATATTTATATAATATATGCCATTAGCATGAGCACTTGAGCACTAAATCCTACTGAAAATTAGTCTATTAAACCTTTAATGTGCTTATTAAACCTTTTAAGGCAGGCAAAGTGCAAATAAATTATTAGATGTTAACAGCTCAGGGATCATTCTGTCAATGTGTGTGGTGTCTTTGTGTACTTTTGTATACTTCTGCCTGCTCGCTTTGCTTTACTGCCCATTTTTAGTCTTGAGAATTTCTCAGTTGTTCATAATGATGTATAATAGATATGAAGAAAAACAATCGTAGTAGATTCCACCTGCTTCTGCCTGCAGGCTTTAGAGTTAATAAGTGGATTTGACCATCTGGACTTTAATCTTATGGAAATATACAGAAAGTGCTGTATAATATGCTGATGGCAATGCCCTAGTACACCGATGAACCGCTGAATGGCTGACAAAGACATCTGCTTGACTTTTCATACTTCTAAGCCGCTTTAGATGATTGGAGCTAGGAGTATGCTTGACATGGCATGTATCGTTATTGGGAGAAGAGATCAAATTGCATTTCAACCTTGGATAAAACGAAAAAATAAAAATAGGAGAAGAGATGTGAGCGGAGAAAGTTGATTATGTGAAGCACATCCTCACCAGCCTCATTCATTGTGTGATTACTTTGCTCACTCATCAAGTACTGATTGGGTGAGTCACCTTTATCAAGATGTAAAATTTGGATAGCAGCCACAAAGTAACAGTTCAGAAACGTATACCAGTTCAGTTATTAACCAAACCCTGATAGAGTGTAGCCCTTCATAAAATGCCTTAAAGTCCCATACGGATTAATAGCTGTGAAGGTGGCATCATAAGGACAGTATCAGTAGAGTTAAGCATTATACATTAGCATAAAATTGTTTAAAGGGAATGTGTCATCAAAAATGACTTATTGTTTAACTCACATTTTTATGTTCAACACACTTTTTTAAGAATTTTTGGTTATTTGTTTTTTTATTTTCCAGATCACTTTCAATATTTTTTAATAATTCTTAACTTGCAGTTTTCACTTTGGCCACTAAGCCTAATAATAGTCTGACACTTCCTGTTCTGTACAGAAAGATTCTCAGTAGTCTGCTCGTTATCAGCACAAAGAGGGTCAAACTGAAAGTAGACACCAGGGTGAATAGATAACACAGGATCCACCAGTCACAAGAGGAGATAGACACAGTTCACCCTTTCACATCCCTGCACACTGATTTCTTCCCTGGTCACAGAGCATGGCTAGAAAACTCTGCTATAGAAGTGAATGGGACTGAGTTAGTCTTAAGTCTCCTCTATGCATGAAGCTACCGTAAAGCATCTCTCTGACTGCTGTTAAAGCAGTGCAAACAAGGCCTAGTGGCCAAAGTGAAAACTGCAAGACTTAAGAATTATTAAAAAATATTGAAAGTGATATGAAAAATTAAAAAAAAATCCCAAAAAATGTGTTTAACATAAAAATGGGACTTAAACAATGACTCATCTCATTTTTTGATGACACATTCCCTTTAATATAAATTATAATCTGGGAGGCCAGGGGTTATCCAGCCACATGTAAGCAGCTCTCCTGTTTCATTTACAGAGAGGGTTCCAAGGGGTGGATTCTGCTCTATGTTGTTCATATACCCTAATAGCTAAGGTCATAACTAGCATTTATATGGCTTGGTAGCAAAATAAGATGGTTCCCACTGCCTAATGACAGGACTAGGAAACAGCAGAATAAGTAGCAATAATTATACCTATAATTAATAACACCATATATTGGACAACCCACCTAGTAGTACTAAATAGTATAAACCCACCCACTTCTTGTGTTCTACAAAAAAGGTATAATGTTCTTTCACTTGAGTGGGTCCATTTAACGTATACTTAGAAACCTTTCTGTTTCTTCCGGGAGACTCACGGAAACCAGGATGCAGTAGGGTTGCGGTTCATAAAAATCCTGAAATGGGCATTTCTAGGCAGATTGGGATAGTTCCTTGAGGGCAGGACTTCAGAAACTGGACAAAAATGTTGACCATGGCAACGGCTACGGTTCCTACTGCTATAGCTCAGCCCATTCTACGAGCGCATTGAAAAGGGGTTATCTACATGACAGCTCCCTCAAAGGTTATTTGTATCTCTAAGCAATGTAATGTGAGGAATAAAAATCATTAACCATTAGAATAATGACAGAAGAGGGGTGATTAATTATGATAATTACTCAATTAAAATCATTTGGTTTACCCCTGGGAAAGCATTTGGGGTATATTACAAGGATGTGTACATATTCACCTGTTCTCATAAATCCCAACAATAAATCCCCCAAAAATTCAACCCTTAAAACATGACATTTAAGGCGACATGTATGAACGGGGCTGTGCCAGATATCTGGCATCTTTTCAGCCCGATATCAGGCCTGCTGTGCTTTGTAATGCGCCTGATCTCGGAGCGGGCGGGAGGCGGTGTGCACTAGATCCATTGCGAAGCTACATATTTGTAGCTTTGTACGGCATTTCTGGGCGCATTGTTTTTGAAACAAGTAGAGCACTTTCAGAGTGGTTTACCTGAGCCAGAACTGTCACCCTAGCGCTAGAATGCACCTGATGTGAGACCCGCTGTGAAGCAGGTTCATACATAGGCACATTCTAGACTAAAGTTAGGCTCATAAAATTTGGCGTGTTAACACCAAATTTCATACGTCGCCCTTAATATCCAAGAACTTTTAAAATAAATATGTACCCTTTTATCATAAAATCTAATTTCTATTCTTAGTATTTGACAAATACAAGGTTATGGCAATTGTTTCACTCCCCGTACCATAATGGTGCTGGTCCATATATGTCTCGTCAATACATCAGTGCATATGTCTCCTCGCATCTTATTCATTCCTGATGTTATACAAATCTCATAACAGGAGAGCTATAACGATTGCTATCCCTATTTGGAACACCCTTATTTATCCCTTGGCGATGTAACTTGTAAATAAGGAGACCTTATATAATGAACCCTGAAATCTCCTATTATTTTCCTGTGTCAAAAACAACAGTGTCCAAAATATGTTTCAGACATGTTTTGTAAAACCATTGTGGTCAAACTTTCCAGTGGACTTAAAGGGGTTGTCTCACTACATTGATTCATCTTACCTCAGTCCTGTTTTCTTGTTTTCATTTTGAATTTAGGGGCGTGTTTATTGGCTTCTACTGGGCTGCAGTAAAAGCCAGGTCTGTAGCTATAGCAACCAGTGCTGGCAGCCTATCAGGGGAGATTAAACAGGTCTGTAGCTATAGCAACCAGTGCTGGCAGCCTATCAGGGGATTATACAGGTCTGTAGCTATAGCAAACAGTGCTGGCAGCCTATCATGAAAGATAGAGGTGTAACTTCAAGCTCTTGGGCCCTGGTGCAAAAAGTGAAATGGGGCCCCCCAGTTACCATGCACCATCTTTAATACTGGTATCTTCTTATGTGGCAGGAGGGGTTTTGGGCCCCCTCAGGCTGCTGGGCCCGGTAGCGACTGCTACCGCTGCACCCCCTGTAGCTACGCCCCTGATGAAAGAGTAAACAGGTCTGTAGCTATAGCGACCTGAGGAGCTGATGCAGCCCATACAAGAGGGTATATCTCAGAATAGGTAGGACACAGTTAATGGACATATATTGTAGAGCGACTTATTTTTTCAACATCTTTATAATAAAAAGCAGCAATCCTTTTAGTGAGACAACCCCTTTAAATCCCAATAGGTAAAGGAATTGAAATATGCAGAAAACCATTAATATGATAATGTACCTACATACTGTCAATATGCCCCCAAATGTTCAAGACAAGGTCATCATTTTTGGGCTTGCAAGGTCCCAGTGGTTAGATCCTACCATTTATTTATTGGTGGCTTTTTATGATATCTCATGGATTGTTATGGAATATCTGAGATAAAGGGGCGCGTCCACACTGCACAGGACAAATACCGGCTGGTTTGCCGGCCGGTATTCGTCCGGTTTTGCGGCCGTCCCCACGGCCGCGGGGGGACGGCTTTTCTCTGCGATGAGCGGGAAACAGCCCTCCCCCTCCCATTGAGGTGTTCATATTCTGTCCGGAAACCGGACGGAAGAATGAACATGCTCAATGTTTTTTGAGCCGCCCACGGGTAGGATAACCGCCTGGCGGAAAACCGTGCAGTGGGGACTGCTGCACGGGTTTTCCATAGAGCACAATTGTGCTCATTTTCGGCCATTTTTTCAGGCGGTCTGAAAAACCGCAAACCGGCTGAAAAACTGACGGAAAACCCGTGCCGTGGGGACATGCCCAAAGTCATTCACACCAAAGCATCCAAGTGTTAGCTCACTTACAAGAACTGTATTACCTGCAAGACAGAGCTTTACTATATTACATTGTCACAGCTTCCCCTTTGCCCCCGGTAGAGGTAGGCTGTTTTATAACAACCTATGTCTGCTGGATAGAATGAATACAGGTTGTCATAAACTATACCTCATGATGAACTAAATGGATTGTGAATAATTCCCAGCCCTGTGAGATTATGTATGTTTATTATTGCACTGGGAGCTATTCCAATAATATATATTACTGAATGGCTGTTTATGCAGTTTGTAAGTGTATAAGTGGAGGTTCATTGAAGGTCACTCTACACATTTAGCATACCAGCAGATGCATTTACAGAAGCTAACTGGTAGATTCTTGAGTCACTTAAACACCGCTGTTATCAGAAGTTATATTGCAGAAATAAATAACTAGGAATGAGATCTGCGCCCTATGACAAACCACATACCGATGGAACGCTACCCACCCCCGCTGGCGTTTAGCTCAACGTGTTATATGAAGAAAGGATGGGATTTTATATTCGCCTTCCCTAAGCCCAGGCTACACAATAGTACACGGCAGCGTGATTTATAAAACCACTGACTTCAAGGACATTGACTCGGAGAAAAAAAATAATAACGGCATAAATTAAAAATCAAATTATTTTGTAAATTGAATCTTATAGATCGACATCTTCTCATAGACGACAAAGCCGAAGACGAAGAAATCAAATGATTCATTTTTCAAATGTAAATCTGAGTGTATTTGTCATTGTTCCCATTAAAACTACAAACCTATTTGATGTTCTCTTGTTTTATTTACAGTCTATTGACCCGGGGCAACAGTTCACATGGGAGCACTCTAACCTGGAAGTTAATAAACCAAAGAATAGATATGCAAATGTAATTGCATATGATCACTCACGTGTGCTGCTTTCAGCCATCGAAGGTAAGCAGATCCTTCTTTCTTCATTGAATGGCGGTATTACATTTTCGAAGGCTAATGAACAGCTGCTCTGCTGTGTTACGACGCTGTTTTTTTTTTCTATCTTACACTTGCATTTTATTTTCTATTTCTGCATTTTGAGCTAGTGCTTAATATTCTTACTCCCTAGACTGCACAGAAAGTGTATCAGAAGCTATTCTCAATCATCTCAGCATGTATTTGGTTATCCTTTATGATGGCTAACTGGGTGACTTGACTAACTGTAAAGAATTCCTTGATAACAGTACTCTTGTGGGGGCAGACAGTATCAAGATCAGCATGTATTAAATAATAATGTAAGAGCTTGGTGTTTTAAAGAGGTCCTGTGACATCAGTCACAGTCAAGTCACATTATTATGACCACCAGCTTATATTAAGAGTAACCTCCGTGTGCAACACGGACATCAGTTGACAGAGCTGAGATGGACTTGATAAGGTCCTGGTCCGCTGTTAGGTCATCTTTACACGGCACAGACCAAATACGGGTCGGGAAATCCCGAGTGGTGTTTGGTCTATTTTTGGCACACAGGGGGACGGCTTTTCTCGGTTTGCGGATTCAAGCCCTCCTCCTTCGCACCGACATGTTCATGTTCCACCCGACAACCGGGCAGAAGAATGAACATGTTTTAAGCTTTTTCGTCCGCTGGCAGTCTTAAAAAAATGTCCGACCTAAAATCCATGCAGTGGGGACTGCTGCATGGATTTTCCATTAACTCCTTAACGACTGCGCAGCGTTTTTTGACGGCGGCTGGTGCGGGTCGTTCGTCTGCAGCGACGTCTTTTGCCGTTGCTGCAGACATCGGAGTTTGTGGCGCCCGGCGCCGCAGCTGCGCTGAAATCAGGGCTATACTACACAGCCCTGATCCCAGAGCATCTCCTGCGAGCACCGGGGAGCAGAGGAAACCTCCGCAACCCAATGCTTTAACCCTTTGATTGCGGCGGTGCGTTACTGCAGCGCACTCAAAGGTTTCCCCTGCTCTGTCGGGTGATCAGAACACCCGGTGACCCGACAGAGCTTGGGGAACGGCTGCACAGTCAGCCCTGGGGACCTAGAGTGGCCCCAGAGCTGTCTGTGTATGAAGCCAGTGACCAGGACACACTGTGTGCTGTCCAGATCACTGCCTGTGTCAAAGTGACACAGATTAGAATGTATTAGCATATATCAATATGCTAATACATTACTAAGTGTAAACAAAAAAAATGTAAAACAGTTCTCTCTTCATGGGATTAAAAAAAAAAAGGAAAAAAAAAAAACAAAACAGAAAAAGTGTAAGAAAAAAAGAATAAAAAAATAACTAACTAAAATAAAAATAAATATTTGGTAAAAAATAATTGTGCATAAATTACACACGCAAAAAAAACACACATACTAGGTATCCACACGACCGTAATAATATGTAGAATTAATATAACAAGTTATTAAGTGTGAAATGTGAATGACGTAAAAAAAAAAATAAAACATTTTTTTTAAGTTTTTTTTTTTTTAAATACTGCAATTATTTATAAGTGAATTTAAACTATTCCCCCATAAAGTACAACTTGTCTCGAATAAAACGAGGTCTCATCCAACTGCGTCAGTGAAAAAATAAAAAAGTAAAAAAGTTGCAACTGTTGAAATGCAAGGAGGCAAAAAACGAAAAAAAATGTTCTGGTCATGAACTACTTTTCAGGCGTTCAGCTTAAGGGGTTAAAGTCCATGTAAAAGGTTAACAGCCAGTTTACACACAGCTTTCAAATCTGAAAACCGTCTGCAAATCCGGCTGAAAACCTGTGCCGTGGGAACATGCCCTTACTGGTATCTGAAGCCATGCTGACTGCATCCCACAACTACTGGAGTATCCATCAAGCCAACACCACCATCAGAGTGCTCACACACATGCTCAATTGGGCTCAAGTCTAGACAATTAAGGTGAGGGTTGTACTTGGAAGTCTTGACCAGACTCTTCCAACCAAGGTCTGACATTTCTAGCCGTGTAACATGTTGTATAGTCTTGCTGGAGAATCCCATCCGCCCCACGGAAGACAATCAGCCTCTACAGGTATACGTGATCTGCAAGGATGGATTCATACTCAAATCTTTTAATATTGCCTTCCACATGGATGAGTGGCCCAGAGAATGCCACAAAATATAAAGCTGACCATATTTAGTTGATTACAACTTTTTGAAGGAGAGTACATTAATATACACAGTGATCTATACAGTCACAGTCTTAAATTTGCTTGATTGATGAAAAAATAACACCAAACCCACTGTCTTTCCATTAAAAAGACATGACTGCTTTTAATTTTATCAATGTAACAATCAATTATCAGACAGCATGAAACTCTTTAGACAACTTTAGACAACCAAAAATGTAACATTGGCCCCTATTTTGAAGACATATTAGAACAACTCCTTTAAACCTTTCACCATTCCTGAAAATGCCTCTTTTAGTGAATATTTGTATTTATTTTCTTTATCTCTTTTTTGTCTTTTCCTTTTGTCCTCCAACATTCCCTTTCCCAACCTGTCACTGGCGTTTCGGGGGGTGTGCCCTGCAAGTCCACATTGCCCAAATTTCAGTGCGACATCATGTTTCCCAGGACCCCCATTGAAACCGGGTTACACCCATCTGACTGATTCATAAAAAATTTCTAGGGGGTAACCCGGGAACAAAACACACAGATTAAAACTATTTCACACGGCTTAAAATTGGCACAGTCCTTAATTCCGCCGGGAGTGCCAAATTACGGCGGGAACCCCGCCAGTCTTTTACGGTAACCACAGTTCTCATAGAAACATGGATTACCCCCCCCTTTTACAATACCCAAGTGGCCCGGGAAATTCCCCCCCGGGGCTTTTTAATCCGGGGGGGTTTTAAAAAACAGGGCCAGGGGCCCAATTACCCCCGCAAAAACCTTAAAAACCCCCTGGGAGGGCCCGTTAAATTTTTTGGGGCCGGTCAAAAAAAACAACACCAGGAAGACAAATACCAAAGGGGTTGGGTTTTAAATTTTTAGGGCTTTGGCCCGTTTTCCCCTCAGGTTCCATTCAGGTCATTTAGATGCCAAAAAATCATGGGCTAAAAGCACCAAAACCTATTACCGGGTTTTCTGGGGTTTTCTTTCTAGGATACATAGGGAAAATTTTTAAAACCAAATTAAACATTCAAATTTTTGGAGAAACTCCCAGTTGGGGCTTTTTCTTCGCGGGGTCATACATACAGGAGTGTAGGCCAATACCACAATCTGGCCGGGCACCACCTTACCCGGGCCCGGGCTGTTCTTCTGCAGTATACATACAGGGCAGTTAAGCCAATAACAAGTCTGGCTCAGGCACCACCTTTCCCCGGTCTGGCTGTTCTTCTGCAGTCTACATACAGGCAGTGTAGAGCTAATACCACAATCGGCTCGGCACCCCCTTTACCCGGTCGGGGTTCTTCTGCAGTCATACAAGGGGGGGCATTAGAGCCAATACCACAAGCTGGCTCAGGACCCCCTTTACCCGGGCTGCTTTTCTTCGCAGGTCATACAAACAGGCATGAAAAGCCAATACCACAATCTGGCTCAGCACCACCTTTACCCTTTGTCTGGCTGTTTTTTCTGCAGTCATACAACAGGGCGTGTAACCAATTTACCACAAGCCCCGGCCGGGCACCACCTTACCCTGGTCTGGCTGTTCTTCTGAGGGTCATACAAAGGGCGGGTTGTAGACCAATCCCCACAATCGCTCAGGCACCCCTTACCCTGGTCTGGCTTTCTTCTGCGGTCATACATACAGGCATGTAAGCAAATAACAAGTCGGGCTCAGGCACCACCTTTTACCCTTCTGGCTGTTCTTCTCAGGTCATACATACAGGGAGGTAAAATACCACAACTGGCTCAGGCACCACCTTTCCCCGGGGTCTGTTTTCCCTGCAGGCATACATACAGGCATTAGACCCAAATACCACATTTGGGCTCAGGCACCCCCTTTCCCCGGGTCGGGGCTGTTCTTCTGCAGGTCAACAAAGGGGGCATGAGAGGAAAAACCACAACTGGCTGGGGCACCCCCTTACCCGCCCTTTTTCTCTGCGGGTCTACAACAGGGAGTGTAGAACCAATACACAAGTCGGGCTCAGCACCACCTTTACCCTGTCGGCTTTTCTTCTGCGGTAATACATAGGGGCAAAAGGTAGTGTCAATACAATCGGGGCCAGGCCCACTTTACCCGGGCTGGCTTTTGTAACTGTTCTGCCCTATTTTGGTGTCAAAGAATCATAAATGTTCTTTTTCTACTAAGGGGTGCAACCCCCCAGAATCCCCAAAACTTTGGCGCATAAAAAAGGGTTTTGGCCCGGTACCGAAAGCAATCGCACCAAAGTTTGGAGAAACCCCTGTTAATACCCTAAAACCCTGGTCTGTACATTTTTTTTGTTTGCAAATTCTGGCGCAGCCCCATACATACCCATAGTTTGTAAGGCTAAAAAAATACAGACCGCCATCCAATTCAGCTATTATCCTATAGTGTTGATCCAAGGAAGAAAAAAACCCATGGGTAGAAGCCAATTGTTCTCATTTTAGGGAAAGATTCCTTCTCGAATCCATCAAAATAAATCCCTGGATCAGCGACCCTTCTCCCAAATCCGGGTCACATAACTTTTATATTATACATCTAGAATTTAAAAACCCCCCAAATCCTTATTAACTTTGTTTATTTAATTACACCAGAAATTCCCCCCGCTCTGGTGGGGAGTTCCACATCTCACTGCTTCTTACAGTAAAAATCCCTTCTAGTTTTTTGAAACGTTCTTTCCCTTTGGGGTAGAGGACCCCCCCTTGTTCTGTATACATCCCCGGGTATAAAAATCCTGGAAGATCTCTATATTGGCCTTTAATATATTTATACATATTTTTAGGTCACCCCAAAGTTGTCTTTTCTCTAAACTAAATAACCCTAATTTTGGGCTCTAGTGGTGTCTGTTGTTTTAATGGCAAAAAATAGTGCTGTGCTAATTACTCTGCAAGTTTTCAACAGAATCAGCAACTGAGGCTCCAAATGGAACATCTGTCAGAGATGTGAACCAAGCCTAAGACTGATCGTTAAAGATTCCTGTTTACACTCGCATCGTTAACAAAATTATTGTTCACAGACACTTTAAGAAATATCTTTGTTTCTTCAATACGTTCAATAAGAATTGGTTTGCCTCCTGCATGCTCTTTTGGCCCCCTATCGAAATTACTTTTCCCTATTTTATTTGCCCATGCTTGTTTGCATCACTCTTCCTGTGGTAATCCACTTTTTAATAAATACATTATAACAAGTAGCATCAAATCTGCTTTTAGCAATAGGTAGTCCCAAATACCATTTACACATAACTCTAATCATCCATACGCGTATTTTTGTGGCTCTGTTATAAAAACATTTTCACCTTGGAGGAAAAATATTGTACGTTTCCAGCAGGAAATGGTGCAAATTAAGTTACACATAATAAAACAAGTCAAGAAATGACATGTTTTTCTAAAAAAAAATTTACATATATTTTTTCCCGGGCCCTAATAGTTAGACCTTTTGATATATTTTGTAACACAACCCAAAAAAATATTAAAAAGTCCCTTTCAGCAAAGGGCCCTCATATTATAGAGGAAGCGAATTCCAGTTCTCAGAACAGATGCTGCAGTGTGGAAATGTAGTACTTTTGTTGATGCATTCTTAGGAAAAAAAAGCAATGTAAAATCTAATAAAAATGTATTAAATATTTTCTCATTTCCTTGCGTCAGGCACACATGACAACATTACTGCTATCTCATTCCATTATCACAAAACAAATGATCTTTGCTGTACCAGGTCATTAGTAATAGGCCAGTAGTGTCTTTCTGTAATCTCTGAGAACATTAGCCTCTGGAGAGGGGGCTACAACTGCTCTCTATGTAAAATATGGGGAAGAAATGCTGAACTTCTTATCCATCTGCACTTGATTTCCCATATGCGGTCCTGAGCGGTTAAACCAAAGATGTCCAAAGATAAAAATAACTTATTATTAATATAATCTTATTTAATTTACATTATATATATATATATATAAAGTTGATTATTATGACCACATCCAACTTTTGACGTCACAGGGCGTAACTCATGAAAGAGGTCATAAAGGCTTAAAAGGGGAAATCGGGGACAATCCTCCAAAAAGGGAGGATTTGGGATTTTTCGGCTGAGGGTGGTGGGATTTATGAAACTGCCCAGTTTGGGAACTGTTTGATGGCGGTTTGGTGAGAGTGTATTGTGAGTGGATGAGGAGCATCATAGTGAATAAGTGACTTGCGAACTGCATAGCACCACGTGCCATTAATGGGAGAGGAAAACGTTGGCTATGAAGATGAAACCACCTATATGACGGTGTTGGCTCTATGGATCCTCCACCACGCACCCTCCAGCAGCTGTGGGATACAGTCGGCTCCCAGCCCATCTATCTGCTGTCTGTACTGCACACAGAGGTTACTATGGATATTAGCTGCAGGTCACAATTATGTGACTTGACTGTATGTATGTGTATATATATATATATATATATATATATATATATATATATATAATTACCCGCCCAAAAACATAAAACTGTACTCACCTTCCTCTGCCCCTTTGTTCCAGCACTGGTTCTCTCCAGTCTCCGTTCACTGTGTTCTTCTTCTGAACGGGGACATCGTTGCTGCCGCGGTCACATGCCTCTCATTTATATTTTTATTTGGAAGGGAATAGCTCGCTCCGAAAGGTGATGTAATAAGAACATGACCTGAGCCAAAAAGAGCATCCCATTCGAA